>JANRGW010001265.1:0-33583 GCA_024733675.1 Psilopsiagon aymara | reverse complement strand
GGGGGTCGCACAAGGGTTTCCTGCCGGGTGGGATGGGGGTGATGCAGGGCCCGATGGGGACAAGCGCTTGCACCCCCCTGGCACAGATGGGGAAACTGAGGCAGGGCTGAGCGGGACCGACGGTGCCCCTTACTGGAGGGCGGTGGGGTTGGGACACTGCTCTGAGCCCCCCCTGCTCTGCCCCACAGTGCTGGGAGGTGCGGAAACACAACAGCTCCGAGTGGTGCCGCTTCATCCGGAGCAACCCCGACTGCCGGCTGGATGGTGGCTTCCTCAACTACCTGGAGGGGGTCTTCTGCACCTTCCCCCCCCGGCTGCTGCCGCTTGCCGTCACCCTCTATGTAAGGATGGGAATGGGGGATGCTCTGCGTTAGGGGCACAGGGTGGTACTGACCCCTCTCTCTCTGGCCCCCAGGCTCTGTGGCTCCTGTACCTGTTCATCATCCTCGGAGTGACAGCAGAGAAGTTGTGAGTAGCCCCACAGAGGGGACAGTCCCTGGGGTGAGGGGGACCCCTATGTCCATGCGCTGCCCCCATCACCCTTCTCCACCTCTTCTGCCTTTCCAGCTTCTGCCCCAACTTATCGGCCATCTCCACCAACCTGAAGCTGTCTCACAACGTGGCAGTATCCTTGGCACGGCATGGCTGGGAAGGGAGATGCTGTGATGGGGTCACTTTGTGTCCCCTCAGCACCATGCCAGGGGAAACCCATCCAGAACATGAGCCATGGGGTTTGGTGCTGGCACAGAGCGGACATACACCCCACGTCCCCACAGAAAGGGGTCTTTTCCTTGACGTCCCCCTCTCCATGGTGTCACCTTCCTGGCCTTTGGCAATGGGGCACCCGATGTCTTCAGTGCTGTGGTGGCCTTCTCCAACCCGCGGACGGCAGGGCTGGCCATTGGGGCTGTGTTTGGTAAGGAGAGCCCCTTTACCAGGGGGGTGGGATCACTGCAGAGCTGGGGGGCATTGCCCCTCACAGGGACCTGTTGCTTTGGTAGGTGCTGGTGTGTTTGTGACCACGGTGGTGGCTGGTGGCATCGCCCTGGTCAAGCCCTTCACAGCCGCCTCCAGGCCCTTCCTTAGGGATGTCATCTTCTACATGCTGGCCGTCTTCCTCACCTTCCTCTTCCTCTACTTCGGCAGGATCACGCTGGGAGAGGCGCTGGGTGGGTGCTGCTGGGGCCGGGGGGTGGCAGGAGCAGCCTGGGGGTGCTGTAACCACTGCTGTGCCCCCCATCCAGGTTACCTTGGGCTGTACGTCTTCTATGTCCTCACCGTGGTGCTGTGCACGTGGATTCACCGGTGGCAGCGGGGCGATGGGCCGGGCCCCCCCGGAGCCTGGGAGCCAGGTAAGGCTCATGCCAGCAGGACCCCTCTTGTGCTGGGGTCTCCATCCGCTGCTCCCTCCTCTCCTCTTCCCCACAGAGATGCCGACGGATGCTGAAGAACCAGAGTCCCCTGGCACAAGCAGTGGGGACTATGGTACGTGGTTCCCTCTGTCCTGAATCTGTGACTGAGCCCATGGTGCAGCTGTGGCCGGGTGCAGGGCCACGCAGGTGACCACAGCCCCATGGTAAAAAGGGTTGGGGGCCCTGGAGAGCCCCCATCCTGCTCAGCTGCCATATCCCCTTGCAGGTGAGGAGTACCGACCCCTGCTCCCCTCGCAGGAGCCCTCCCTGCGCATCCTCACCACTGCCCTCAGCCCCCTGGACTGCCGCAAGTGGAGGAGGAAGCCCTGGTACTGGCGGCTCTTCAAGGTCCTCAAGGTGAGTCACTGGGGACCAGAGCCAGGGGGAGCCCCTCACAGTGGGGGGCTTGTGATGGGGATGGATGGGGATGGACATCGCGGGGTCCCCTGCTCATGGCTGCTCACCGTTCCCAGGTGCCAGTGGAGCTGGTGCTGCTGCTCACCGTTCCTGTTGTGGACCCTGACAAGGATGACCTGAACTGGAAGAGACCCCTCAATTGCCTGCACATTGTCACCAGCCCCTTGCTCTGCATCCTCACCCTCAAGTCGGGCACATGTAAGGGCCCTGAACAACCCCAGACACCCAAAAGAGGACAGAATGGGGCTGGGATGGCCACCAAAGCCCTGGGCACTGTAGGAGCCCTTTGGAGTACTGGTGAGATGAGGGTGGCAGAGTGCAGAGCCGAGCTGGGGGTCCTGCTTTGCAGGGGGATGGCTCTGTTCTCCCCATAGGGGTGGGGATTTGGGGCCCCCAGCATCCAGGTCCTGAGGGGACAAAGGGGACGTGCATGGGAAGACTGAGGCACAGAGGGGAGCAGCCCCATGAGAGCTTAAGGCAGAGGTTGCTTTAAGGGATAAGGATTTACCTTATACCATGACTCTGCTTGGATCCTGCCCCAGCCCTCTTTGATGCTCCTTCTCCCTTCCATGTGCAGATGGGCTGTACCAGATCCAGGGCATCTTCCCAGTCTGGGGCCTGGTCACGCTGGTTGGCTCTGTCCTGGCCATCATCATCTTCATCACCACAAGCAACGAGGAGCCACCCAAGTACCACTGCGTAAGGTGTCCCGCAGCCCTGAGTGCCCACTGGGGACCAGTCAGGACCTCCTTCCCGGTCCCCAGTGTCCCCAGGAGAGACACGGCTGGCTGGAGCTGTGCAGGGTCCCAGGGGATGCACCCGGGGCTCAGCTTTTCCCTCTCTTCTTGGCAGGTATTTGCTTTCCTTGGGTTTCTGGCCAGTGCCATGTGGATCAACGCCGCGGCCACGGAGCTGGTGAACATCCTCCAGACCCTGGGCATCATCTTCCAGCTGAGCAACACCGTGCTGGGCCTGACACTGCTGGCCTGGGGCAACAGCATCGGGGGTGAGGGCTCGCTGTGCCCCAGTGCCAGCCCATGAGCTCGCATCCTCCTGGCAAACACCAAGGTTTCCCTTTGTCCCTCTGCAGACACGTTCTCAGACCTCACCATGGCGCGGCAGGGCTATCCCCGCATGGCCTTCTCTGCCTGCTTCGGGGGCATCATCTTCAGTATCCTTTGGGTGTAAGGAGAAGGTGGTAGTGGCACTTGAAGCTCCTGGGAAGGAGCTGAGCAGGATCCATCCCTTGGGATGCTGGCAGCCTTCCCTATCCCCTTCCCCGTGTGGTAACTCTGAACCGAGGAGCTGCAAGGATGGAGCCAGCAGCATCCCCACTGCTGTCCCAGCCCCAGCAGGGCTGCAACTGGCAGGTTTGGGATCTGCCAAAGGGAAGGAGAGGAAGAAGCTGTGCCAACCTCCATCAGGCTTTGGGTGGTCCCTGGACCAGGCTGAAGCCTCTCTTGCTGGAGTGCTCCAGGTTATATTTGCCACAAGCTGGCAATGCTTTGGGCTGGGCACCAGAATTGGGTGCAGCCAGGGAGGAGGGATGCAGCCAGCTCCATCGCTCCCAAGGTCTCCTGCTCTGCTTGTCTTCATCCTGAACACGCTGCAGACATCCTGGTTGGTGTGGGACTCGGGTGCCTGCTGCAGATGACCAGCAGCCAGCTGGTGGTGAAGGTAAGGCAGCAGGGACACAGCAGCACGGGTCGGGGTGGCAGCAGGATGCTGGGGTCACCCTACATCACTGCCCATCTCTCCGGCAGCTGGAGCCTGACAGCCTCCTGGTGTGGGTGCTGGCCGGGGCCCTGGGGCTGAGCTTGGTCTTCTCCTTCGTGTGGGTGCCCGCGCAGTGCTTCCAGCTGGGGAAGGCCTATGGCATCTGCCTCATCCTCTACTACCTGGCCTTCCTCTGCGTGGCCCTGCTCACTGAGTTCAGGGTGATCCGGCTCTCTGCAGCGTGAGCAGCCCCACTGCTGGCAGGAGATGCGCATCCAGCTCTGCTTCCTGGCCGCATCACTGAGAATCCTGTCCCCTCTTCTCCATCCCTGCCAGGGGGACCAAGGGCACCTCAATCTCAACTGTGCCACTGGAGGCATCACATGCCAGCCCTTGGAGGCTGTGGGAAAGGAAAAGGAGCTGTGAAGTCATTAGCTACGTCTTCTCCCTGCTCTGTTTAATCTTGTTTAACTCAATGTGGCTCTGAGCAGGTTAAGACCTTGGCTTCCACTGGTCTTAGTGGCAGAAGGCAGCTCCAGTCTGTGGTCACAACAGGAGAGGTTTTACCTCTTCAATCACTTCACACTTTCCCTTCCCCATCTCCATCCTGGCTGCTGTGGGCAAGGGCAGTCCTACTCCATGGGGTAACAGTGGAGGTCCGAGAACAACTCTGTCACTGCAAAGGGGATGATGTGTTCATGCAGCAGGTTTGAAATAGCTGAGGCAGAGCGAGATGGGGTAAGGTCAGCCAAAGCTCCAGGGCAGTGCAAGCAAAGCTGGAGCAAAACCAACCCCAAGGAGCCTGGTTTCCCCTATCTTTTTAAGCTGTGTTTTTCAACTTGAGCTTCAGATCCTAATTCCCTCCTCCTGGGGTGAGCAGAGCTGTAGGACAGGACTGGGAGGTTTCCACACAGAGTGTTGACCTTTAAGCACTGTTAAACCACAGCACACTGCAATAAAACCCCCAAACCCAGCCTTGACTCGTGCTGTTTGTGTCGAGGGCGTTCTCTGCTGCTCAGGGTGAGCGTCACACAGCCCTTACCCAGGAGCTGAGCCAGCAGCAGCAGCAGTGGTTTCCTTTGGGTTCACCAGCAGTTGATTTCCCAACAGCAGTCACATGCGCCTGACTCGGCCGTTCCCAAGAGGAGCTGCGGTGTCACGCTGGTCCTGGCACGGGTCCACACGGGACACTGCTCTGCTCCCCGGGATGGGGACAGCGCTGGGGTGGCCCCAGGGCCTGGGGAAGCAGGGCTGGAAAGCAAAGGGCTGTTACAGACACAACCGAATCTCTGCTCCGTGAGGAGCTGTTTCCCAAGAGGCACAACCGCCAGACCTGGTTCCTGCTCCTGGAGCATTTCCCCTTTCTCTAACCAGACAGAGGCTTTCACAAGGAGGTAACGCTCGCTGTGCCTGCAGCTACTGGCTCGGCCCTGAACCTGCTCACAGGCTGCAAGCAGTCGCTGGAATTACACAGGAGACAAGCCCCACTTCCTTACACACGGCAGGGTTAAAGCAATCCAAACCACAGCCAACGTACCGATGCAGAGGCGTGGGCCCACAGAATGCCCTTCTCACCTTAAACACTGCACTGGGGTAGCTTTAAAAAACAGGAGGTTGAAGGGATTACCTTAATATTAGGACAGGGGGAGGGCAAAAGGGAAGCTTTGCACTGTCCAGGAGCAAGAATCCAGGGCACGCTTGTGGAATGTGCCCACATAAGCAGTGGCCACCGGAGAGGGCAGACACCTCCTCAAGTGCTTCAGTTGCAGCCGAGCCCCACTTGTGGAATACCACGGGAAGGAGGAAAGGAAGCCGCTGCCGTTACAAAGCCCAGGATGCTTTTTATTAGTGCGCTTGGAAAAACACCCCATCCAGAGAACATTTTACAGCTGTGTCCATAAAATCATGTGCTAAACAACCCCAGCATACAAAACCCTGCAGTGCTTCCTCCCGTGCTCCCTACAGCATGATTGTCTCTGTCTTTAGTCTGTGTGTCAGGTGGGGAGAGGAGGAGAAATAGAAGGGGATGCCCCGTACTCAAACTTGGTTTCCTTCCAAAACCATATGGAAGAAGTAAACTGTGACCCTTCTTGGTTTACAAAAATATACAGTCTGAACATGGGGGCAGCTCAACACCTCAGGAGCCATGGGAGCAGCGCCTGAGCCCTGAACCCCATCCAAGCATTCCCACCTCCGTGACAGCCTTGGTATTGCATGGTAAGCAGGTTAGTGCCCCTCAATAAAGCTGCACCCAGAAAACAGCCCCCCCAAACCATCACTGACAGCCCTGTGAGGAGAAATAAGCTGTAGGGGAATGCAGTGCTTAAGCACAGCCACGTTTTGTTTCCCCCCTCTCCTTCACAATGCTCATTCATTCTGCCCCCAACTTAAACCAGCATAAACACCACCTCCTCCAGCCCCAGGACTAACCTGGGTAAAGCTCCCAGGCTGTGGCTCCATGCAGAGCAACAACTGCAGTGCTCATTAATTTGTGGTCGAGTTTATGGTTTGGAAAACAGCCCTTTAAGATCCGTTTCGGTTCAGCTCAGAAGTAGTTTCATACCTGTGGTACCCAGAGAGGAAACAAGAGTTGCCCTGAGGCACCCAGGGAATCTGGCAAGGGTTGAGTGCACGCTGCCTGGAAAGTGGCTCTTTGCATCCCAGAGCCCAGATGCTCCCTCTGTGCCCTGTGCAAGGAGAGAGTTTCAGAAGCAGCTCTGTTCTTTCCCTAAGGCTCACCCACTCTGGAATGCTCCTGAGCTGCTGGGCAGGATCAGTGGTCTCTCCTTGTGCCATGTTGTGAGGCTACCAAGGAAAACACAGGTATGTGGGACACAGGGAATGGGGACACACGGATCTCCCACTGCCTGATCTGCCTGGAGGAAGGAGAAAGCCTCCCCTGCAAGCTCTACTCTTAGTTTGAACCTGAGGAAAGATCAAACAGCAAGAGGCAAGGACAGCCTCACTTTCTGTGCTGTCAGGAAGAAGACAAAGGGACTTACAAGAGATAGGCTCTCATCAGGCCATGGGCAATGAAGCAAGTGTAATGATGCAACCTGCCATGATCACAGAAGAAACGTGGCAGAATGGGAAGGGATCCCTCTCCCCCTTCCTTCCCACCCCTCAGCTACAAGGCCTGGCAGTCTCCTTGCCAGCCACAGGAAAGAATAGCTGTCTTCCATGTTCCTCCTGGATCCAGCATTCAGAGGAACAGGAAAGCTCTTCAGTGGACCTTCCTAAGCTCTGACTCAGTCGGCGTTTGCGAGCCTGAGGAACATCTCTGCACAGGGGAGAGCAAGGGAGGAGCAGCACTGCTGCTCTGCATGAACAAAGCAGTGACCTGGCAGTTAGCTGGTGCCCATAAGCTCTCCCTAACCCAGAGCCAAGCAGAAATAAGTCAGACTTGGAGGTGCAAAACCTTCCATTTCTTCCTCCAAGTCATCTAAGGACCAACCAGAGGCTTGCCACTAAGTGGCAGAGGTCAACAGCCACCATCACCCTGTAGCATCCCCCCTCTCAACAGGGGGAAGCTCTGGGGTTTCCAGGGATGATCCCAATCCTGGGCAGTACCACTGAACTGACCAGCACCAATGCAGATATTGGATAGCTGCAGCAGAGACAGTCTCCCTCCCCAAACTCCTGTCCAGCCCATGGTCATAACATGATAAGATGCTGGCCCTCTGCCACAGAACTGCTCAGGGATAGCCAAATTAATCATCAGAGCTGGATCTACTACAGAGGGTGCATCCAGCTGTGCCAAAAAGGAGGGGGAAGGCAGACTGCTCTTCCAAAAGTGCTGTAATTTCACACAACCTCTCCTTTTTTGCACAAGGAAAGGTGGAGAAGAAAGAAAAGCTCACTCCCTGTCTCTTATTCCTAGGTTAATGGTACCCTTTAAGCAACAGAGCTCTCAAAAAGGGCAAAAGTTTTAATACTAAGCAGGTAGCTTCAGCGCATTTCCTGCTGTTAATGGATTACACATCCCTTTCCCCAAGGTCTGTTAGTGGTAAGACAAACAGCAGGCTGGAGCCTGGGAAGTGGCTCAGGGGGAGAAGGTCTCTGTCCTGTCCGAGCTGTTTGCTCTGTGCTGAGCATGGCCATCATGCTCAGTCTGCGTGTAGCAGCCTCACACAGAGACCCCTGGGCCTCTGGTTTCCAGCAATTCACTGCCTAGGGGAAGAGCTTGAAACCCTAAAGCCAAACACTGAACAGATCTATATACACCATCCTGATATATACGCTGTGAAGTAATACTCTAGGTTATTGCATAGAAGGTGGCTTGCATTAGCTAGGCCTAAATGACAGTCTGGGACCGTTGTCGGAGGCTCAGGGGCTTCACAGAGCTGCTGGAAGCAGATGCAGGCTCTTGCAGTGGTGTCTGAGTTTCCTCTTTTCTGGAATGCTCCTCATACCATTCCTGCAACAGGAGATCAAACACACCAAGATAAGGCTCAGCCCCACACTGGCCCTGCAGCCCCCCAGAGGACCCCGAGGGCAGGGTGGTTGGCTGCTCTGCCCTGCGAAGGAACACCACCTCAGGCTCCAGGGGCTCATTCCACAGTCCAACCTCCTGGAACAACCTGGTGAACTGCAGCATGGCCGTGATGGACGCACCAAGACCTTCCCACCCACAGCCTAAGCAGGAAACACCAGCTACAGTGGGCTGAGCTGATAAACCTGAGCAAGAAAACATGCCTCTCTCAGGATGTCTCTCCTGAACGACTCTAGCCTTGATGTCTGCGGGATATTTGGGATCTGTGGAGTTGCTCCCAGTCCTGGGCAGCACGTTATAAATCAGAGACCAAGCTGAATGGGTGGGGAGCTTCCCTGCAGGTTTCCATCCAGCTCCATGGTAAATAACATGCTTAATTTTATGAGAGGTTTGAAGACTCATCCCCAAGCAAGCTGCCCAGGGACTAAGGACGGGTTTGAATGGGGATGAGATTAATTCTTTCAGTACTAATCATTACATTAGCCCATGACCTTCAACCTGGACGTGAATATCTGGAGAGGACTACAGTGACCAAAGCTATGGCATAAAGCTCCTGACCACGATGAGCACTAGCAAGAATCCCCTAAACAATCTAGAGAATGGACCTGATTTAAGTGTTTCCCATGTTTGCTAAAGGAAAACCAGGCAGCATTGCTCACACCATCTGCCTGGGAGAACACTGCGTCTGTCAGCCAGACACACCCAAGCTCAAACACAACCACATTCCAGTGGCTTAAATTCACCTGGAGCAGCCAAACCCCAGGAACACAGCACATGTGTGCTCATAGCCCCAACAGGCACATCCATCTCAGTGAGTCCAAGCTCAGAGCCTACACACACCCTGAGTGCATGCAGCTGGGCTGACACGCACCACGCTGAGCACCTTGACACACTGAGCAGGCTCTGACATGCTCTGGGGGTTAAAGAAGCCCCTGAGCACAAGAACTGGTCAATGTGGAACATGCTTCGGCTACTGCCCACCCTCCATGGCTCCCTGGAGGAAGAAGGCCTCTAGTGTTTAAAAGGATGGTTTGTTCCTCTAGGTAGCATTTACCTCACCAGAGACTTGCTGGTGTTTCCAGCTGAGGCCACGTACCTGGATCTCCTCCTCATACATCTTCATACTCAAATCACTCTTGGTCCTTGATCTGCGCCCCAGAAACACTGTTGACATTTGCTAAGATGTTGGGGGAAGGAGGAGGAGAAAGCAAAGGAAAAGACATTCATTAGTCACTGAGCAGCTCACCTGATCAGTTCCTGTAACTTCAGGCATCCTTCATGCTGACACCCATCATCCACTGAGGAGCTCAGGCTACCCTGGGCTCCTTCTGCTGTCATTGGAAAAACGCATTTTAGGGGCACATCACCTGAACAAATGCAGGCATCTACTGCAGGCTGAGCCAAATCACACTGAGCAAATCCCCAGAGACTACAAGAGGGAGCTGGGGTGCAGACAGATGTCTGTCAGTGGTGCTTCATTTAGTGCCTGGAACAAGGCCTCAAGCTCAAGCTTCCAAGTAAGATCCTGTATAAGAATGACCTCAGATCCCAGTTTCCTAGACCACACTATTTCCTTCATAGGCCTGGACTTCTTAAATCATGTGCACGGAGGTCTGAAATCTGAATTACTCTCTGACCATGTAAGTTACATGCGCAGGATTGAGAAGCAAGAGATGTTATCATCATTCTGTACTCCACTGCACGGCTGAGGACAGCGTCTTCCTTTGGTTTATTGTCTTGAAAACTGCTTCTGAGCAGTATCACCATGGCTGTTCTGAATTCTGCCTGTGTGAACAAGGGCTCAGCCTTTAACCAAGCCAACCAAAGCAAATAAAAGTCATCTAAGAGACTGGAGCACCTGTGCTTTATAGTGGTGATAAAAGAATATAATGGCTATTATTGAAACAACCACTTAAGCTCTTCCCAGATGCATGAGACAACAGTTCTGAGGCAAGAGGTCAGCTCCTTTTCCAAACTGTCCATCCTGTTCTAAACCAGTGCCATGGTGTTTAGAATCAATACCATCATATTGATGCATAGTGGACTGCCCAAGCCTAAATGTATGATGGCACAGAGAGGGAAGCAGAATTACAACAGTGGCTTCCTTAGGGGAAAACAAACATACCTTTTTCCAGTCAATACTGGGCAGACCTTCTCTAGGCAAAGTCTGCAGGCAACAGCAATGAGCCTTTGTCTTTGCTGAGGCCATTCAGAGCATTGGGGAAATTCAGCTCTAGAGGAGCAGCAAGACTTTGTGCCCATGCTGCAGAGTCCCTCCAGTAGCTCAGCTCCCAACACTACACAGACACATACAGTGCCCCTCAAGACAGCATTTGTGGCCTTGGCACGCCTCCCTCCCTTGGTGCTGAGAGCCTGCACTCAGTGTTTCCTCTTACCCCATATTTGTCCATCTGCAAAACGATCTTCTGCAGCTGAGTTGTCTCACTGGCACCTGAAATCCGCTTGTACAGCTCGATGATGCCAACCACTTCCTCCTTGGAGATCTCCTTCTCCAGCACAATGCCATTGTCTTCTGGAGAGGCAAGGAGAAAAGAAGTCTCCAAGATGAACATTGCTTCATCAGCCACTATTATAACCCTGGAAGGCAAAGCTTAACAGCACACAAGGACCAAGCCTGATGCCAGGCACAGTCTGTACCTGCTTCTCTGACTAGAACGTGTATGTCCTTGTCTCACAGCAAGGCAGGGAAGAAGTTAACTAGGTGTGCAGGGCCAGCAAGCATCTAAGCTTTATAAAACATCATGCTCCTCTGTATCTTGTAGCTATCTGTTTGCCTGCAAATTAAGTAGCAAAGCAAATAATCACACGGGAATTGTTGCCTTTTGCCCTTCAGCTGCCTGACCCAGCTTGGGAGTTCAGTGCTAACCCCATGTCTTTCACTGCACCCTTCAAACTGGGCACAGGAGGGATCACGATGGGAAGTGTTGCTGTAACTAACAATGCCTGGCTCCTGTAAGCCTGTGGCACACAGATTTGATCTTCTGGCACCTAAGGACGAGGGGCGGATCAAAGGTACTCCTGTGGCTGAGACCTCCATCACTGTTCTGTGGTAGATTCTCTGGTACTAAATGCATGAGTGCAGAATCTCCTTCCTGCAGAAAAGTGTCAAGAATTGTAAAGATTAGTTTGCATGGAGAATGACTAGAAAAGTCTGGGTGTAGCTCACCTAAAGGACTAGTAGGAGAAGGGCTGTAAGAGATTAATGTGTTTATGGCACCTAAATCAGCAGGTCATGGAGCTCCTGGCTGTTTCAGACAGCTAACTCAGGAGACAAAGGACAGTGAGCAAAACTGATGACTCACAGGGGTGAGGGGATGCAGAGACCAGACCCTGCCAGTTCCTAGAGGGGACAGGAAGGCATGCCCAAAACCAGCACGTAGTCACCAGCCTAAGTACAACTGAGACATGTGAAAAGAACAGGAGAGGCAGAGTCCACTGTCCTCCATGTCATGGCAGAGAGTGCTGGTAAACCACTTAGATACAGCATTTCAGTACTTGAACGCTGGACATGCCACTTGGAGACATGTTCTGGTGCCAGTGGGTGTATCAGTGAGGAAGGAAATCAGTTTAAACAGAATAAAAAATCCCCTTCTCCTCCTATAAGGTCTCTTGAGCTCTGCTACATCATTGCTCTAATGTTTCCTAGATTGCTTTCCTGAAATGTGTCAGACTTCTACCTTAAAATAACTTGCTTGAAATGGCTCAAGTATTTGATCTTTGCTGGCCAATCTTATTGTCTTTTACAGATATAAGACACCAGGGAGAGAAGACACAACATTGTAGGCCAGCCAGTCCTCAGTTCTGACCTTCTGAATCCTGGTTCTTCCGAGTGTAGTTCATGCGGAAGACAAAAGCATCCAGAATAAAAGCCACGATGATGGTCATCACCACCTGGGAGAAGACATGAACAGAAGGGATCAGGAGGCTGCTGCTGGGGGATTCTTTCAGTCCAATTCAACAGGAAGCTGTGCATTTGGTCTGTACTTCAACTCTATGCTCCTCCATGGCAGAGGAGATGCACATCACACATCTTCCTGTGAGTAAACTACTAACAGTCAACTGCAACAGGGACATTCTGCCCTAGTCCTTACCCCAGGCCCAGATTTGTGCAGCGTCAGCTTTGTCAATGCCCACAAATTCATCTTTCTGCAAGTGATGTGGACTCACACTTGTTTCTGGAAGATGTTTAGGTAGAAGAGCAAAGCTGTCCTCATTTAGGGATGGAAGCTCCCTCTGGACACAGTAAAAGCTGTTTTCCTTCCTCATTCCCACTATTAGATGCATGAAGCATATCCAGAAACCTACCATGGTCACAATATAGAAGATCATGAAGTAAAGACGGCTCCAGTGAGTGGTTTGGGATGTCACCCCTTCCTAAAGAGGACAGGGAAGAAGTCAGCAGTGCACAAAAGAAGGGAGAGTCTGCTGTTAACTCCTTGCCAACAAAGCAAGCATAAAGCAGCATAAACACTCTCTCTCATTCACGGCTCCGTAAGTAACCCTGGAACTGCCTTCACAATGCTCAGTGCCCCAACTGGCCCCTGCAGCTAATCTGCCTCTCAAGCTAGAAGGAGAGGTTCCTGTATGTGACACACAGAACATTTAAAGCTGGAGGCTATGGGAGAAATTGCTGCTATGAGAACACATCATGGACAGCAAGGTGACAAGCTGGAATACGGAGTGACTTCATTTGTGCGCAGATTGTGAAAGAAACCTGGCCTGAAGGCTGCTCCAGATTCATGCCCAGCAGCATGCCAGAGCTCCAATGCCAGCCAGTGATCAGGACCAAAAGATGTTTGGCAACAAGTGACAGTGTTGGGCCTGTCTCCAGTCACCAGGGGAAGAAAGCAGTGTTGGCCTGGAAGATCTAACCCAAGTGGCCAAGACCCTGAGCTGTCTATACACACATGGTTTACTTACCATGATGATGTACCAGTCATTGACGACCGTCAGCTCAAACAGCGTCACTGTATACAAGTGGGAGAAAACACAGACAATTGCTTTATCCATCCTGACCTATATTACAGTGATTCTTAGACAAAGTATTTGACAGAGAAGACTGAGGCAAGACACCAAAGTTTAAACACAGCCAGCAAATCCAGAGGCAGAACCCTCATCACTGCTATTATTTCAGACAAACAGCATTAGATCTACAGACCAGAGGCACGGCTCAATCTGTATTTCTTAAAAGAATCAGAAACAGACCTGACTCTTTTCACCAGAGAGCACAGAGACCCCTGAAATCTCCAGCAGATAACCATCTCTGCTTAGACATTAAGAAAAACCACGGAGAGTATCAACACATTCAAATTATTCTTCATAAGTGCATTTAAATGCATTAGCATCACTATTGGTTCTTTAGAAGGGCAGTGAATTAAAGCCCTCCTTAAACATCTCTGGAAGTCTGGTCTGATCACCAGTCAGAACAGATCTGCTGGCTTTACACTGGCTTTTAAGAGACCCTATGGCTTACCCTGCAAAACAGACATGGCACAATTAGTCAGCTGGAGCTCTCCAGACAGAGCGAGCAGGATGCTGACTGTTTGAGCTGCATTAGTTGGACTCTGGGAGAGTCTCAGGCTTATATGAGCATTCCAGTCCTACCATCCAGCTTTGCAGGAACACAGATGCACTATGGAATAATCTTTGCTACAGACAAAACTGCCCTTACCAAAGCTGTTCAAAATGTTGTCGAAGTTGTTGAGATAGTAATAACCTTCCTCCACAACCGTCTTGTTGCCAACTGTATGATTCACCCAGCGGTAGGCATCTGCAACTGTGCTTGTGCTGGTTGGAGAAACCAGGACAAAGAATGAGACTGGAAAAGCAAAGAAAATCTCAAGGGTTATAAATACCAAAACACTTTGAAAGCGCTGAGCAGCAGTTTCTGCCTCTTGGCCAACACTTGGCTCTTCCCCTGAAAGCAAGAGCCTCTCTCCTTCGCAGTTCAGCACAAGCCCAGGGAGCACGTGAGACTTTCTAATCATTCAGCAAATATTATACCAGAGAAACTGAGTGTTTGAGTTAGACTCCTTGGCTCACACCCTTAAAGCTTGCTGTTTCCAAGTGCTCTGCCATCATTTAAGATTAAAAGGGTACAGGACGGCTTAGCTTCCAAGACCAGGTGAATTTAACTTGGTACAAAGTGAGGCCTTAAATATGTAACATGTCTGGACAAGCAACTCTGGCATTACCAAGATAGAAATCTTAACTTCACTCTAAAGCAGACGTTAGTAGATTTTCCAGTCACAGCAGCGTGAAGAAGTCCTCCCAGTGCAGCTCCCTGAAGCAAGTTAGAGCTCATCAAAACCCGCCAACCTACCACAGAGCTCTCTCCCTTTCCAAATCCTTTCAAAAGCCATTTCATCCAATCTTATGTAGAGAAGTGAAGTGGCTCCTAGATTTTCACAGCCTTAGTTGCAAAACTCCATTCAGACCCACTCTCTGGCCCCTTCTCCACAGGGAGATAGAGCTGCCAAGGCTCACCGCTACTGTGTGTGCCCCAAAACCACTGCAGAGGCGGGGGGACTTGCACGACTCACTTGCAGCAGTTCGGGTAGACCACGCCAGCAAAGAACTCCATGCCAACAATGGCAAAGCAATAGTAGAAGATCAGCAGGGTTAAACCCAGGCTGGAGGCAAAAACAGAAAGAGCACTGTGTTACTGAAGAGTTGCTAGAGCAGGGAAACAGTCACAGGCTGGTTGCTCTGGAAGGCATTTCCAAGGGATGGGAACCCCAGACCACCCTCCCTGCCGCTGTGGCTCTGCAGTTCTTTGCCTGCTCTCACTCAAGAAGTCCTAGGACAAGGAGCTTGGCACTCACTGAAAAGAGAAAGTAAAGAGCAGCCTGGATTCCCTCCCAGTCTGTCTTTTTCTGGTAAACAAAAGCCTCTCCAGTTTCTTTATTGAAGAACAACACACACTGTTTCTGCCCTCTCCATGTCCTTGGATGCAGGGACTGTGCCAAGAACACGGTTCTCTAACTAACACACTGCTCAGACCTCCTTCAAGGGAATAAAGTCTGAGGATGCCCCACTCAAACACCAAGCTCCTTCTGCCCCACCATTTCACAATAATGCTCTTCAGTGGTTGCATTAAACATCTGGGGCTGAGTATATTCATGTCAATGTTCCTCCCAAATGGACCTCCCTCCTCATCAAAAGCTGTGGTGGGGGAGAAAAATTAAGCATTGGCTTGTAGTTATCCTCCTAACACAAAAGTAGGAGGAGGCCCAGGGTGCTGGAGTGCTGTTTATCACACAGGGCTCCAAGAAACTGGAAGATGAACACCCCACTGCAACACACTGAAGGATCAGTAACAATCTACTGACACACCAGAGCAGACAGATCAAATCTTGAGCAGGTCTGACCCGTCCCTATCCTAGACCCCAACCCTAGACACTAAACCCTCACTCCCCTCTCCCCACCATCACCAAAGGAGACGTTAGTACCTGGCCATCCTGGGGAACAGCTCAAACATAGTGTCCAGCACGTTTCTGTAGCGTTTCTTCAATTTAAACAGCCTGAAAGGAGAAGCCTTTAAAGGGGGAGTTACCTCCACATGGCAGTGTTGCCGTGGGGGTATCACAGTTCTCTCTACCTCCCAGGTCAATGAACAGGAAGGTTTCCTGACATCAAACCCACAGGATCTGCTCTGTCTTGCGCACCTAACAGTGTCCCACTGTTCCATCTGAATGTTTATGGCACGTTCAACCAAGCGTTCACGGGATTGAGGAATCTCAAGGAAAAGTCGAGGTCTTTTTACACAGCCCAATGCATAAATAGCAATATAAACAATAAACTGTAAGAACTTCAACTAGTCCTGTGCACAGGGTTAGGATCCGTTACTCCTTTCTGTGCTTCCCCCATGACCCAATAAAAATTGATGAAAGAAAGCTACATTGAGCTAATGTAAGAGCTGGCAACTCCATCAGCCTTCACAGAGAAACACAGCTGCCAAACACAGACTCTGGCAGGGCAGCAACAGAGAAAACAGTATTTCCCCCCCACCCTTGAGTGTCATAAAGTGTTCTTTAAATCCTCACTGAAGAGCTAAATCACATTAGTTTTTAACAGAACAACAGTTTGCCTCCGGTGCCTTCCCACTGTGGCTCTCACACTGCTCTGCAGAGGTACATCCCAACAGCCTCAAAATGAGAGGGTTAATCAGACCCAAATAACTGAGCTGCAGGGAGGTTACAGGCCACAGTCTTGCTTCACGTGTGTGAGACGCAGTGAGAGCAGGGCTGCACGTCACCCTAGAAAGCAGCAGCCTTTGAGAACTGTAATTTCTGGTAATTCAATGGAAATTATTAAAGTGGCTCAGGCTGTCTCACCCTGACACAACAGCTTTTCTCTGAACAGCATCAGACCATTTAGAGGAGGTGTAAGAACCCCACGAAGGCAGACACAGGATAATCTGCCCCTGGTAAATCCCTTGATCTCTATTAGAGATCAGCTTAAGCTCCAAAGCATGGGGTTTCATATGCCATCCCAAGTTTTTGTTATCATTCGTTTTGATAACTCTGCCTAATCTCATTACCCCACGCAATTCCTGCTTGCCACGGTCACGTACCCACAGAGCAATCCTTGCCCTCTCCTGGTAAGGAGCAATGTCCTCGACTGGATTGATGGAGAACAAGCCTGGCTGTTTTCTCCCCTCTGTCCCCCCCTCCAGCCTTCCCATCTCACCTCAGCAGCTGAAGAGGCCGCAAGACCACAATGAAGTAGAAGGGTTCCATGTTAAACGCCAGTGCCATGAGCCCCAAAAATGCAAACAGGGTGACTGAGAAGTCAAAGCTGGAGAGAAAACAGAACACCACAATAAAATAAGAGCAATGATTCAGCACTAGTGTTTCAGCAAAGGTACTTGGCTAAAGCCTAGCGAGGTACACAAGGCCTGCTGATGGCCTCGTCTACAGGCCTGAAAACTCATCTCAGAAGTCAGTCTTTCTGAGCCAAGCATTTTGACCACCTCTCTTTCAAGAGCATCAGTGCACACTTACAGATTCCAACCTGAGGACAGGTACTCGACAGGCCCCAGTCCAGTGGTCTTCAGGAGCAGCTCCACGCCATAGACTGTAAAACAAGACGACAGCCATGGTCATGCATCAGCATCACAAGGAGGGCTTATACAAAGGTTTGCCTTCAAAGATGTGTGGTGCTTTAAATACAGGACTTCTGAACATACATTTAACAGCCCCCCCATCTTCCTCATTTTCTGTGTGATGCCAAAGAGACATTTTCCCTCCAAACCAATGCATTTCCCTGTATTACTGGTGATTTCTCCCCAGAGCAATCTACAGACCACTTAGTTGGCTGACAGGCTATAAACACTGAGGCACAAGCTCCTGTAGGAAAGGCCAGAAAGTGGTGCAGGGAATTCAGTCCTGTCTGTTGATTTCCTTCTATCTCAGTGGAACATACTGACATCCCATAGCCTAGCCTTGACCTGCAGGGAGAAATGCTTTCAAAGAGAAGCTCTTCTACTTTCACCCTCTGTCTTGGCAGCACCTTGTGGGCCTGTATGTTAAAGAGCACCATAACAACATGATGATACCCTGTTTGTCATTCCCAAATCCTTCTTTCCAGGTTGCAAGGAGGGCAGTGGGAGAGAACTGAAGAGCTGGATGACAACATCCTTGTTAAAAGAAGCACTGCAGAGTGCCTCTGCCTTCTAACTTCCCTAACAAGTGTTCTGAAGCCTAATGGCAGGGAACTAGAGCTTCCTTTAGAGTAACCTCTCCTAGATTCTCCAAAGAACCTCCTTTTGCAGTTTTACATTCTATTTTCATTCAATGGAGCTATACTTTGCTTCTCCTCAAGAGAGAGACACTGGCAGGAGAAGGGAAGTGAATTCACATCACTGGAGAGTTCTACAGCACTGCAATGAGCCAGCACATGAAGATAAGCAATTGCTTGCACCATGTAAATGGCATCCAATCAGAAAACTCATCAATTAGTTCACCTAGTCCTTTCAGTGTTCTCCTCAGCCCCTTGCACTCTGCCCTCCAACAGCACTGCCTTGCTTTGTGTGGCAGATCTGCAGCAGATCAGAGCTGGTGCCTCCTGGGACAGCCAGGGCAGCACAGAGCAATGTGAGCAACTCCACACAGCTCCAGCTCTGGAACCGCTCATCACTCTGCACACTGTGCCTAACAAATGACGCTGCTCTGCTCCCAGCTGAAGCCAGAAGAGTAAGAAAGCAGCTTTTGCAGAGCTGCAGCAGAGGTAAGAGGCAGCATGTTCACATGGGTCTGTGTGGATGCTGACAATCCCTGCCAGGCACAGCACTGCTCTACATGGAATCTGTACATGTGTGGTTAAGTTTTAACTTCAAATGAACACAGGAACAGAGCTGTCTATTCCCTTCCCAGCTCCTTATGAAATGGCATCCCTTTGTTGGAACCATCAGCTTACTTGTGAGGAAGACTATGTAGCTCCATGGGACGTTTCTGGAGAAGAAATTCCCTCCTGCAAGACACAAGAAGAGCTTTGTCTAGCCTTCCCTGGATTTTAAACCCCAGCAGCACAGTCAAGAGACAAGCTGTGAGGTTGCCTACCTTGCAGCATGAAGGTTTCAACAAGAATCCAAATTCCATTCACAGCCACTACAGTATCTGGAAAACAAAGTAAAAACTCACAGCAAGAACACTGCTGGAGCAGAGGACATACATTTCCCAGGCTAATGAAAAGAGCACACTATAGGACAAGTGGCAGGGTCATTGTTTCCAGTTCAACACACTCATAGACTCTTGCATCCTGAGTGTTCCCAGGTCTTTAACAGAAGTGGTACCTTTATCTTCAGAAGGAAACAAAACCAAAAGAAACCAATGGTCTGAATCAGCTCAAATAATTTTTACCCAGAGTTATCTTACATTCTGCCATGTTATTATCTGTGTATTTCAGCTTCCTCCTAGTTCTGGAAGATAATCTCAAGGACCTCTGAGTCCCCAACAATGCAGGACAAAGCTTTGTTGGATCTGTTGCTTCTCCCCAACATTCAGATCCTGAGAACTGGAGGTGCAGGACCTCTCCTTTTCACTCAGATCTCTTCACTCCACCCAACCTCTTCGGCTTAGTATCCCAATTTACAAAACACCTTCTCCTCCAACATTCAAAACCTCCAAATTACTGAGTAGGAACAGATCTTTCAGAACACAGCAATGTTATTCTAGAGAAGAGGAGCACGGAATCATTCCTGCAGTTGCTAAGGGATCCCTCCAGCAATAAGGATGCTTGCACCTTTTCAAGTACAAACAGAAGGTGTTTGTCTGATAAGGCTGTTCCTTACCCAGCAAGATAAAACCCTCAAGGCTTGTGAAAGATCCCACCAACCTACCTCAGCACAAGCAGCTGACTCCTGCGGACTCAGACCCACAAGTGTGTTATGAAGCAGTGAAGCAGTGAGCCTCCCTAGAACACTCAACACAGTGAGAGCCGAGTCCAGGCTGCAGCAGTGCTTAGTACAAGTATGAAGGTCCCTCCCTCTTTACCAAAACCGTACATGAGCAATGGCTCAGAGCAAAAATCAGGCCCCACCACACTGAAGACCTTGCAAGGGCTGGCAGATGCATCATACCAGCCCCAAGGGAGCCAAGCAGAGACAGTTTGTTACTTCTACTTACACATAGTGTATTGGAACATGCGGGACTTCACAAGGATGTTGATGCCTGCATGAAGGAAAGTGTGACAAAACATATGTTTATGTGATCCTTCAGACCTCACACAGATTCCTCTAATCATCTTCTTAGAGACATTTTTCACACCAATCCTCAGCACTGAAGCTACACAGATTAGCCGATTATTAGCCTGTATCTCTTGGGACCAAGTTCCAATTTCCTCTAGGATTTTAGCAGCAATGAACTCACTATCCTTAACCCCAAGATGCCTTTTTTTACCCCCTCTATAACCTAGTTCTGTGGTGTGGACAGAGGTAAATGCAGCTGCTGAAGCACTGCCTGTGTCTGGAACAACGCACATGCTGTCAAGGAGGCTTGAGTGCATCAGCAGAGATATGTAGGACCCCCAGGGTCTGTTTGGATCATGAAGGTCTTCCACTAGCATGCAATGCTGAGAGAGAATTGCATGTAAGCTCTTATTTGTGAATGGCTACATTCAATCAGGAAACCTGGGACGTGAGAGATAAATCACGTTATCAGGACAGATCACACTGGTGGGTATTTCAGACCTCTTTCCCCTTCCTGAGCAGCTGCACCTATAGAATCATAGAGTGGCTTGGGTTGGAAGGCACCGTAAAGCTCATCCAGTTCCAACCCCAATTTGACTCGTATGAGCGCTGCAACATCTCGGAAGTAGGAAGCCCAAGTTTTGTGAACACACAAATCCCACTCCCCAGTCACTGCAGTGAGTTGCTGCCCAGGGCATGGAGCAGCTCTGTGAAGCACTGGATTTGGGAATCATAAATCCCCACCTAACCTCTGTGCTCAAAAAGGAACACAGCCCTCCATGATCTCCGGGTCTGCTTCTGCCAAGAGGTCTCTTGTTTTAAGGAAGCCAAGGCTTGGGTCAGAGTACAGGGAATCTTTACATGACACAAATCTTCCCTGGAGACTGAACACACAGAGAAGGTTAGCAGGCCTTCAATTCAGGGGTTTACCAGGGACATAAGAGAAGACCCCTTCAGAGGGCTTTGTCATTGTAAAGAAATGCTCTTCCTGTTAGCTGAACATACGCTGTCATGAAAGCACAGCCAACAGGCTGTTACCTTTAAAAATAAGGAATGCTGTCCTTGGAAGGTCATCAAACCAGTGCTCCCGATTTCGTTTTGCCTGGAAACAGAACAGCCACAGTCAGAAGCAGTCAATGCTACATCCATACAGAAACATGCAGTGATGGACACCCACCTTATCCCCATCATCTGCTGCTTTTAGATTGCCTTGCTTTCCTACCCACCTTCTCTTTAATCACCAGCCTCCCACACACACTTCCCTTCTTTTCCACCCAGTAAATACTCACCTTCCATTTTAAGCCAACAACTTCATAGAAATTGTAAAAATCCTTCAGACTGCAAAACAGAAAGAAGCATCCGATCAGAGCCTTGGAGCTGGTTACATCCTTAACTCGCCTTGGCAGGCAGCAGCAGCACAGAGTCCTTGGAAGTTGTTAACTCCTTATTAGAGCTGAACCACAGATGACAGAACTCAACTGAGCTCTTCCCAGGATGGCCAAGGGTTACTGACTGACAATAGGCACAAGAGGGTGCAAAGCCAACCTTCTTCTGCTACAGCTCTTAGAAGAAAAGCTGACCCTGCTCATCTCCAGAATTCTACCACTGAGAGGGAAGTCCTGAGGCTTAGACAGCAAACTGCAAGAGATGGAGCTTGTACTACTCCTCATGAAGAAGCCTTGGACTGTCTTAATGCCTTGTACAGTCCTTTCCTATTGTTTTTGCACAATTTCTTTTCAAGGCAACAGTGGTATTTGAACAAGGACATGAAAGCAAAGAAACTCATAAACCATGAATGCCTGTCTAGGTGCTCAGGGTCAGGCCTCTAACAGCTCCTAGCTGAAAGTGAGGATGCTGAACTTCTCAGACTTGTACTGGTGTCCTTAGGTGCGCACATTTAAAAACTCAGTTTTTCTCCCTAGGCCCTTTTCAATACTTCTCTGGGGCATTTGATTTTAAGGAGAAGCATCAGCGCCATTTTCATGGGAGACACACTTGGAGGCTATCTGAGGGCAGAACAAAGGAAAAGGAAGAGAAGATCTCTTGCTCTATTTCCCTCTACTTCCATGCTGGCTGGAGTTAGTTGCCCTCATCCACCCACCAGGATGGTAAATTCTCTGCCTCATAAGACAGAGGATGACAGTTCTGAAAGCATCAGCAGAACCAGATCTAAATTAACAAAGCCCTGGGGGACGCAGCCAGCTGCCAGTAAAACCCGAAACTTGTTAAACTGCGAGGCTGCACTGTGTGAAGAAATGTTCCTTGCAGGCTCCGATGCTGCTCCTCAGCTCCTTGCTCTGCTCTGGCAGGGGAGGTGGAAAGAGGCTGCCAGCAGAGCGCTGTATCCACAAGAGGGCACGCAGGAACTCCATCGCCTCGGAAGGAAAGCCTCAGCTCTCAGGGTACCCACCCCTCCAAGCTGCTTTCCAGGCAAAGCCTTTCAATCACTGAACTCTATTCCCAACATCTCAACGTTCATTCCATAAACCCAGCCATCCTCTCCTATAGCTTCAGAGAGTAAAGCAACCTCCCTGCTCTGGGTGCAGGAGTAAGACTCCATCCTACCTGACTAAAGGAGCATTGCTTTGATTCAGTGCTTTGAAAGTGAGATAGCGTTCTCTGGCACGCATCCGAGGCTTGTAAAACCGCAGCAGCCCTTCGAAGTGCTTGAAGGAAATTCCAGACGGCCTCTGGAAACAAAGGAATGTTGTCAGAAGCAGCATCATCAGGCAGAAGCACACAGACGCTAACAGATTGAATTCTCACTCTGGATTTGGTTTAGGCAGGATTTCTCCATCACTGTAAGATGCCATTAGAACTAAGCCCCAGAAGTACCCAAAGCTATTACTTCAACGTGCTGAGCTAATCCCAGAGCACAGAGATCAGGAATTCTCCTGGCAATCAGCTCCCCCCCAGCAAATGCAGAACTCTTCCCCGTTGCTCTATCATGTGAAAACTGTCCAACCAGACATCTCAAGCAACCGAGTTCAACCCCTCTTCTTGGCAAATGAGTAGGCAGCCTAATAGATCCCATTACCGGCACTTCTTTAAGACTATCAGCTATGTGCCCTAAACATGAACTAATCCACTAGAAGTGAGTTAGTTATTTTTGGGCCTTAATTCTTTTGCTGCTTCACGGTTAAGCAAGAAATCAACCCTCTCCCTAAGTGCTTTGTCCTCGTAGAGCTGTTTGTAGGTGTGTTAGCTCTGTTTCTGAACCATTTACTCATGCAATACCCAGCATCTGTACCAGATCTTCACCTCTACGACCCACCCCTCCTCTCAGAACTGGTGCTTGAGAGGCAAGTCAAGTGACCCACACTGAATCAGAGAGAAATCAATGCCTGCATGCACTCCAGAACAGATTTCACTCATTTTATCCATGATCTCACACTGGATTTCAGACTGCTTTGGGTTTCCTCCAGAAACAGATACACACAGGTTACATGAATGAAAAAACCCAGTAGCTCTTGGTGTGATTACAGGCAGCAGACCCCAGGCGTCTCTTTTGGAACATGCTTTTTAAACTCTCCAGAGCACTGGTGGTGTCAGAACACTGCTGACCTCCCTCCTGCTGCACCCCAGTGCCTGCAGAGCCCTGTACCTGCTTGGTGATCAGCAAGCGGTACGCGTGCTGTATGGCCGTGCGCTTGTGCAGCAGCAAGGACTTGAACTTCCTCTTCTCGATGTCATTGAAGGTGTCAAACACAACAGCCAGAAGCTGCAGAGAGAAGACAAGAGAGAAAGTCATGGTTTGATCTTTATGTTCCGCAGCTACCTGAGGCAGTGCTTCTTCAAAGAGGCAGCATCCAGCCTAGAGAGGCAATGAGAGGCATTGCCTGCAGGAGGCGTTTACGACACTGACTGAGGCAAGCAGGGCCAGCGAGGCCCTGCTGGCCATCAGGGATCCCATAAAGGGATCACCAAGCACGCTGCACACACACTGATCCACTTCTTGGAAGGCATCCCATACACTTGCTAGTGGCTCTAAGAGCTAAGGCTAAATAAACCTCACACACGCCAATAGAACAGTATTAAAAGGTTTGGTAAAATGCACTGATTTCTTCCTGGAAAGCAGGGTTTGAGGGTTCTCTCAGGATTTACCCTTCTTTGGCAAACCCACGTCAAAGCTAACCCTCCATCTAGGACAGCAGCAGTGAAAAGCAAGCATCAAATCATTCACCTTGGGTTGCAGAACTCCTTAACTCCTTTGGCAAGCCCTTTTCCACCACTCCCATCCTCCCCTGAGCTGGTCCTGGCCCTGCCCTAGATGCTGCAAGAAGCAGAGCCAGCACAAGCAGCCATGCTCTCACACTGCAGTTGTCAGCACTCAAGTCATGCCATCCTTAGTAATTCCATCCCCTTCAAACTGATTTAGAAAGTATTTTAGGCAAGGCCTGATCATAAAATGCCATTTTATGATAAATAATTAAGCCAGAAAAGGACAATAAATTTCATGCAACCGAATATGTCTCTCCAAGCATGATATTAATGTGAGAGAAGCTGAAGGATAGCATTTGGATTTTGTGTGATTTAGTTCAATTCCTTGTGGTGAAGCATTAAGAGAGTCCTGTCTGTAGCAAAGCTGCCATTTCTAGAAGTATTCTGCCAAAGGGTTTCAGGTTATGACAAAGGACTCTTGGGAATGGGAAGCCTCTGCTGGGTAATGAGCTCTGAAGTCAGGCAGAGAGAATTCAAGTGCTTCATCAGGGGACTCACCAAGTTCATGATGAAGTAGAGCTCAATGGAGAGATACACTATGAAGAAGACACAGGACCAGGGGTTCCGGGCGTAAGATGGCATCATCACATCAGGGAAACTGCATCCAAAAAAGACACAGATTTAAGCACCAAATAGCTCATGCTACACAGCCCACTACAAAGGCAAGAGGCACGAGGGGGTGTGTAATCTCACAGCTCAAGAGCTGCACATTTCTGCCTAACAGGGCTGCTCGTGGCACAGGTCTGTGCCTAGCAACGAGCATCAGGAAGGTGGAAGCACAGTGAGAAACATCAGTATGAAAAGCACATTCCTTGCACGTCCTAAAAACCAAATGGGCAAAAGGGGTTTGGAATGGGGCTAAGGGCTGTGCTTTGACGTGTAGCAACAACAGCAGCACACCCTCGGTGTGAGGGGGCTACAACAGAAGATTTATTCCATCCTTTGCTAATTTCCTAACCCTCCGAGATCTCCTTCACAGTGGATCATTATTTACTCACTGATGTTATCCCTTTCCTAGTAGATAGGTGAACTGAAGCAGAGGAATAGGAAGTTACTTCCCAACAGCAAACTGTTGGCTGACAAAGGAGCACAAAGAGGAACTCTCCCTTCTTGGTGCAAGGCCTAATAAAGGCGTTTACCCCCTGGTATTGCCCTCACAGTGATGAAGTGGGCTGAGCTGCTTAGAGGTAACTCCGCATCTGAGGTCACAGTGTCCTAAGCCAAAATGAAATACCAGCTCTTCCCATGAGGCTGACCCAGGGAATCTCCCTCTCATGCAGAGGAAAAGAGATGGAGCATTGCTGCAAACCAACTCACAGCTCTGTTAGGTTTCCTTAAGGACAAAGTGAAATACTGAGCTAGGAAAGCATGAACTTACTTTGAAGTGGTCAAAAGCACGAAGAGATTGACGAGGCTGTTCTCTAAGGTATTGAAGTACTGAAAGAAAACACTCCCATGACAAAACGCAAGCTGAATTTCATAGTGACATTTCGTTCACGAAACAACCCTCCGCACCCTCCCTTCAATGCAGGCAGCTCTGCAACTCCCTGACGCCTGCCCTAGGGAAAGGGTACTTCAGCACTGATCTGTTTTAAAGGTCTCTAACAGACAGCATGCGAAGAGTTAAGCCAATTCAAAGCTCATCCACTTGGAGCAGCCACTCCCAACAAGTTACAGACTCACAGCAGCAGGAAGTAGTGGCTGTTAGACTCTGACAGCCACAGGCTGTCACCCAGACACCTTCCTCCCCTTGGGACAGTGGCAGGTGGCTCATTTGACTGAATTAAGGCACCAGGAACAAGGAACAACTCTGTGAGTGTTCCCTTTGGGACATTCTGTATTTAAGGAAGTTCTCTGCACTGTCTTCCTTCTGAGCAGAGGGCAAACCAGGGTAACACGGCCAAGCAGCCTCTGACCAGCTTGCATCTGGCCTGCCAGGAACAGGCTATGTCTACACAATGTTTGAGTCTTCAGCCTGTAAATGGGACTGAAGTTTCAGCTGCAAGAACTAGGGATACTCACCGGATCTGAGTGGTTAGGAGAAAACAAGTAAAAACCTGGAGAAGCAGCAGGGAAGGGAGAGGAGGAGAGAAGAAAGAGGGAAAGAGCAACAAAAATAGTCTGTTTAATGTCATGCATTAGTGAGTCTCTGTTCCCAAAAAGAAGGTCATACTAAGAGAGAGCCCTCCCTGAAATCATGAAGAGGAGAGTGTCTGAAAGGCCTTCTCCATACACAGATTTGCCAGTACATGACATTGGCATTTCACCAGCCCTTTTGAAAAGCAAACTTTCCGGGGATGGTTTGAGTATAGGACTTGTAACAGGTACACAACAGGTACAAACATTTGTGGGAAGGTACACTAAACTTACAAGGATTGAGGAACAGTTGATGGAACCACAAACACACCGAGCACAGGCTATTCCCCAGCAGAGGTCAAAAGGACCTTTGTCTCAAACACTCAGCTTCTAGATCTTTTAGATCTTTAATTCTGCCTTCCAGATGACTGCAGATGAAATGGGATAAATGGAAGAACTTGGCAGGACTTTTGAGTCTGATCAGCTATATATTCATCCAAGCTGTGTGTCTGGTTTCAGAGCATGACTTCACCTTCCATAAATACAACTCACCCAGGATGGCAAAAATCACCATGAAGAAAAGCAGGAGGAGAAGAATGTCAATAAATGGTGGGAGGGACTGGAAGATCTGTCGCAGATTTCTGGAAGACAGAAGAGCAATGAAGTAAAACTTGCATGACTTCTCTTCCAGGTTGGCAAGGAAAAACCCCTGACAACACACCATACTTGAGGACTTTCTTCCCACTCCCTCCAAGGATTTGAAGAAGTAAGCTAAGATTGTTTCCAAGCTAACTACCTGTCCTTTGCAGGCAGCTCTCAGGTACTGCAAACCATACCAATGTCACCCTGTCAACTTTCCTGCTCCAGACTAAAGACAAGCTCTGTGGTTCATTGTGCAGTTTACATACAAACCTGGGAGCCAGAAACAATACAGCCATGTGAGGGGGTTTGTACAGCTGAAGAAGCAATAGGACAAGCGGTAATGGGTTTAAACTTAAACAGGAGAAGTTCAGGTTAAATATAAGGAAGAAGTTCTTTACTGTGAGGGTGGTGAGGCCCTGGAGCAGGTTGCAAGGAGAAGCTGTGGCTGCCCCATCCCTGGCAGTGTTCAAGGCCGGGTTGGACAGACCTTGGGTGACATGATCTAGGGTGAGGCATCCCTGCCCATGGTAAGGGCTGGAAGTGGATGATCATAGGGTCCTTTTCAACCCAAACCATTCTGTGATCCTATCAGCACATCCAAAGCTACTAACTATGAAATCTCCCTACATTGCCAAGACACCAGGTACACTTCAGTCACAATTACAAAACATTGATACAAGATCCAAAATGCCCCTTAAAGACACATCCTGAGACGCCTGCAGGATCAGGGTGCTTTCCCTACCCCCTCAGTCCCAGACATGACAGCAGAAAGCCCAGCCAGCTGCCCACTCACCTTCTGACAGCCCCGCAGTAGCGGCAGTCCACCAGGAAGATGCAGCGCAGAGCTCTGGTGATGCGCACGTGCGAGGTTTGGCGCACCAGCACCACGATGGCCTCGATGAACTGTACAAAGAGCACACAAGTCTGCAAAGAAAGGGTTAATGAGAGGCACAGCTCAGTCTCCTTTTGGCAAAGGCAAAGCTCTCACTGACCACCCATTTGTTTGGACACTTGCAGCATGCGAATTGCCCCATAGAGCTGAAGTGTTCTCACGTGAATCACTTGGCAGCTGGGACACATGGCTAAGTCATCTCTGCTACAGAACAGGCCAATATTTAACGTGGTTCTTTGGTTCCTGAAGATGCTGAAGGAGAAACACTAACACTCGAACACACAGCTTACCTTTACCATAGTTCTTTTGTGCCTGATAAAGGTTTGGAAGCCCAGCCACCTCATCTTCATGGAGAGTTCAAAGACCACCACAATTAACGCGAACAGCTCCAGGGTTGCATGGACCTGGCAGAATGCAGCAAAGCTTCTGGTTAAAAGCAGCAGCAGAGTAGAGGCCAAGCTTCTGCCCTTCCTTTCTCAAGAAGCACATGGGTTCGACAATAGTCTGAGCACAGCTCTGACACAGGCAGGAAAGCCCAAGGCCACTCTTAAAGCTAGCACAGCACTGGTTTGCTTTGTGCTTTGATTATTGTCCTCTGATCACTATGAGCACAGAATTTCCTGAAATCCACATCCCTTTTGGACTTGAAGGACACATTCAAAAATGCATTGACATATTTGAAACAAAAGGGCAAGACCCCAGTAACTTCAGCAGAAACACTTTTAGAAGACTGAGACTGAAGGGGGTCTAGTGCAATTCAGGAAGGAGAGCTGTTGGGCACAGAGGATTTCCAGAGGGAAAGGTTTTCTTCTGATCCAGACATTCTGGACAGCCACAGCCAGGGTCCTGATCCAGCTCTGGAAGAGAACACTGCTTTGGGCAGTGCTGAAGGACCCCCTCTCTGTTGTAATGTGCAAAATGCAGCAGGAAGAAGACAACAGAATTTTCTTACACCACCAGATTTAGTCAGAGCTCAAAACCCAACTGAGTTACGCAGCTGTGCCTCATCTTGAGGGATACTTTGGCCCCAGGTTGTCACCGCTGTTCTACACCCCTGGCATGTCCTAGAGTACCATTAACAGCCCCAGCAGCAGAGGTAGATTCTCCCACCAGCAACAGCAGCTCCCAGCACTGTGCCTGACAGTGGTACCTCGTGAAGTGGCTGTGGACTGACAGCAGCACACAGCAGTTTGTGTGTCCCTTCTCTCAGCCTGCATTTTGGGAAGGTTAGACATAAAACTTCAAGTCACTCACACGTTAAAAAGAGTGCTCACAACACTGGGAAGAGAGGCCAGAAGGTTTAGCAACCTGTCCCAGGCTGTTCGCATTCTAGGAACCAGTGATGGTGCTGAGCTAAGGGCACTAACCCTGAAAATGACTTTAATAGCACACAGATTCTTGAGTTGTCACAAGAAAAAGGAAAACCCACACACTTCTCATCTGCACAAATGGAGAATATGAAATAAATGATACTTTCATTGTGGTCTCTGCCCATCAGGTGAAAAAAGGATGTTTTGCTGGCTGGCTTTTCTGCTGTCAACCAATATACACAACAAGCCAGGTGGCTTTCTTCCTGCTACTGCTCCCTTCTTCCTCTATGCTTGGCCTTCTTCTCCCTCTCACCCAGCACTGTAGAACAGGCAGACTTCCTCATTGTGCCCAAAAGTACTTACAAAGATGCCAAGACGGAGCATGGGAACAGCCGGCGCTTCGCAGAGAGACAGCAACAGGAGCAGCAGTGCTGTGCTCAGCTCCATTAGGTAGAAAAGGTGATTGTGTGCAAAGAGGTAGGCAGCAAGTGCTTTGGCATTTTTGGGGTGAGTGAAGAACTTATCGTTATTTTCTCCTTCCTAGGGCAGCAGGAATAAAGAAGAGAACAGCATTAGTGACTCTTGGTACTGTAATAGAGCTTTCCACATAAAGAACACAGACTTTTAGAGGGATTAGATACAATTCCCACCAGACCATCCTCACTTTACAGCCTGACATTGATTTATTTATTGAGGAATGAGCTCTACACACACAGGACACCCCCTCCTGTTCATAAGCATGTTTCAGTAATGAAACGCATTAAAATCTGCAAACTCCTGCTTCAGAAAGCCTTAAAATGAAGAGTGCTGAAAGAGTTTATAAGGGTAGGCAAAGAAACTTCAGTCAACACCCCAACGTAAACCCAGCACACACTTGCCATCACTTCCACATGTTTACACATTGCTTTGATTAACTTCTTCAGGACATGGGAGGAATACACAGCGATAAGCTCCAGGGCACCTGCCTGACAGTTGCTCCTCCTTATCTTGGCCTTGCAAAATGTCTGGGAGAAAACACTGGAGCACACGCAGTGTTTTCTGCTTCAGGAATGTGTGAAGACGGACTCCATGTAAAATTAACAAGCTTCAATGCTTATTTGTCATTCCCTCTTAACTAGAAAGCTTAATTAACAGGAAAAGGTCAGATACTCCATCTTAGCAATTTGCCTCCAACGGATTTTTACACAGCTACATCAGTACTATCCTTACCTCTAGGATGAAACTTAGTCGGGGGAGAATTTAGGTTTTCCATGCAGAAGCACCCAACAGCTTCTTTCCTTTCTTGAGTCAGTGGTTTAAGCAAGGGAGCCTTTGTTACTCACAGGAATCTTGCAGCCTCTTGGAAACCATCATAACAAATCATTTTTGCCCAGCTGGGACACTCAGATGCATGAGAAATGGTTTGTTTGTGGGGTTTTAAATTAACATCTTCCCAGGTAGGCAATTACTGTAAGGACAGCAAGCTATTGCTATCAAAGGCGAGTAACTGTGATTGCAAATGCGTAACAAGGTCAAGAAACGGGATCTCTTCTAAGAAGTGAAGCATTCTCAAGACTAATTCAGAAGAGGGTTTCAAACATTTCTCATTTACTCATCTTGCTTTCCGCTGAAGAACAAGGGAGTGCTGCCAGGTCAGGCAGCCAGCTTGTGAGCAGGACAGGACCCAGCAGCGAGCTCCATATCCCTCACTCCAAGAGAGCTGCAGCTCCCAGCAGCAGGGCATCCTCATTCACGCTTGGCAAAACACACTTGCAGGATGAAAACCAGGCTCAATTCTGCCTCTCGGTAGCCAAGCAATTCAAAACATTGCTGGACAGCAAAGTCCTCTTTATTCAGATAAGACACTCTTGCCTGCAGCTACTGTTCAAATAAACAAGCTGCACATTCTTTAAGTTCTGCCTACTTCAGTTCAAGGACATTGTCATTATGACCACTGGTCAAGGCAGCAGCAAGAATAATGCGCATGTGAAGGGCCAAGCCTGCTGTGTACATTACCATCAGCAACTGCAGCAACTCAATGACCCTTTACAGAGCAGCTCCAATAATCATGAGTTTAAACAAAAGCCTGGGAGGGCCTGGAGTTACCAGTGCATTGTCAGTGCTGCTCTTCTGTCTTACACGACTTGCAGGGCTTGATTGATGCTGAACAAACATCCCAGGGCCACCCACCCAACCTGCAACCAAGGCAAGAACGGGACCTGCACTTTCAGAACACGAGATGTCTCCAGGAGAGCACTGACCATTTGCCCTGTGATGACTGGAGAGACGACATGCCAATCTGTGACAAGTTACAGACATCTCCATGGCAAAGTGGCAGAACACTGAATCCCTCAACTACTACAGCCCTTGATGCTGGAAGAGATGGGGAGAGGATGAGTAGCTTGTTCAGTTGCTCCCAAATGACTTGCCAGAGCCATTGTGAAGGTGCTTCCAGTGTTGCCCCGCTCTTACAATCACAGAATGGTTTGTGTTGGAAATGACCTTAAGATCATCCAGTTCCAACCCCCTGCCATGGCTAGGAGCATTTACTGCTTTTATGGGCATCTGTGCCACTGCCTCACCACCCTCACAGTAAAAAACTTCCTTATATCTATCCTGACCTTCCCCTGTTTCAGTCTGAACCCATCACCCATGTCCTATAGCTACAGTCCCTGATGAAGAGTCCTTCTCCAGCACCCCTGTAGCCCCCTTCAGATACTGGAAACTGCTTTGAGGTCTCTATGCAGCTTCTCTTCTTCAAGGGGACTCCTTCACAAGGAACCAATCTATTAACCTCAAGCTGGAAGCTCGCTGTTTCCTCTATCGAAGCACCACCACAGTTTGAGGAGTCCATTGTTCACACAGCACCCCAACAGCAGGGCTCACCTGGAGGTAGATTGCTGCCTCTTGGTAGTTCATTTCCCAGTTGTGTCGGGCAGAGCTTTGCTGCGCGCAGCAGTCCCCCGCAGCAGGGCTGGATGCGTCATTAATAACATCATAGCTACCTCCATCTGCAGCAGTAGAATAAGAGACACATTGATTTACAATTGAGCAAGCTGAGATTGATCAGGAGGCATGAAACAAGGCAGGCACTGGGACCAAAGACAAGCATCAAGAGGTGGCAGAGTACCCAGGACACTGGCAGCTCGTACACAGACAAACTGATTCTTTGCATGTAGGAGCTTAAGAGACACACTCAAACCCTGCATTTCAGCACCAGAATGCTCCCAGAAGACCAGCAAAAGAGGCAGCAGCTTCTTTATACCAATACCCCTCTGATGGAAACAAATAGCAAGAGTTTCTCTTCATATTTCTCTTCCTGTTTCTTTTCATATCCAACAGACTGATGCTGGAACTTTCAAGTCTCACCAGGAAAACCCTACCAAAAACTGCTTTACTGAACACCAGCACCAGAAATCATAACTAAAGATGTCATTAAAGAAATGAAAACACATGAAAACCAGGCATGAAGACAATTACTGTTCAAAAAGGGAATGTCACCTGGTTGCTGCTTCCAGGATTGGGGTTTGGATTTTGCACCTTTGACAATGAAATATACCCCAGTGAGACCTGCTTAGGACCAAGCATGAAACCTGTGGTGGAGCTGCTCATGCACTCACTGTTCCAGAGTTTCAATCACTACCCAAAGCACACAGATCTTGCTCTCAGCAGAGACTTCCCTCCTCCAGTGTCTCATGTTCCCAAAGACAGTACATGTAAAGTGGATCTTGCCAGAGCACAAGTGCTGATTTCCTGCTTTTTATGAGCACAGAAGCTGTGATGTGGTTGCTTGTTCTCTCTGTGTTATGAGAAGTTATCTGAGGGTGGGAACAAAATGACAATGAGGTTCTTTTCCCTCTCTCGTGACAGCATGCTGAAGATGTGCTGCATCTCTTTGCTAACACAAAATAATCCTGATTGAATTAATGATTCAGTCTCTTCAGAACACCCTCCAGAGTGGGTAAAATGACAATGCCAAAAAGATCTACCCCCACCAAGAGAAACAGCACCGCTGTGCTCCTGGCACAGAGGCAGGGAGTGGGAAGCACAAACCCCTTCACCAGTGCAGAGCCCCAGCTGCCTTCTCCACCCTCAAATCAAGGGAAGAAAACATTTCTCTGGGAGTTGTGAAGCCTTTCCAGATTGCATGCTCAGATTGCTGAGAATCCTGCAGCATGAAGCCTGTTTCTCTTCCTTGCTTCCCCCAGAGCCTTAAAATACCACTCAAAATCTGGACAAGTGTTTGAATGAGGCTGATTCCTCGCCCACGTCCCTTTCGCACCTTGAATGATCACATTGCTTGAACAAAATGAATGATGGAGCTTTTTATTTATGCCCAAGACTGGAATCTTCTGGGTTTGTTTGCTTTGCAACTCAAAGACAACAGCAACGTGCATTATATTGGGAGCTCTAAAAACTTCTTAAATATTAGTATTTATGAGGCTTTTACCATGTGTGCTTTTCAAAGAGATAGAACTGCAGCCTGACAGCAAAAACCCCGCTGCACTTTCAGCGCTCCTTCTGCCATAGATTCATAGAAGGGTTTGGGTTGGAAAGGACCTTAAGCTCATCCAGTTCCAACCCCTGCCATGGTCAGGGACACCTCACACTAAACCATGGCACCCAAGGCTATGTCCAGCCCGGCCTTGAACACCGCCAGGAATGGAGCATTCACAACTTCCCTGGGCAACCCATTCCAGTGCCTCACCACCCTCA
>JANRGW010001264.1:0-18073 GCA_024733675.1 Psilopsiagon aymara | reverse complement strand
TTCTCAGGCCACGAGTCAAAAACACAGTGCTGCACCAGCTACTAAGAAGGAGAAAAATGACTGCTACTGCTGAACCCGTGACACTTTCTTTTACAGAGTTTTAAATGAGACCATGTGGAAGGAAAATGGACTACTAGCCTGAAGATTTCAAAAATGAGAAGTAAACGGGAAGTTCAACTTTGAAGGTAAACCAATATTTTCTTCAAGTAGAAGCAGGATATAACCTGTTGTGAACCTTACCCTTTTTTTAATATTTTTTTTTTAAATATCCTGCAATTTGAAAACAATATAGCCTTTTGAAACTGTCAGTTAATCTGTTATCACAGTCTATTCCCAGTAAACAAAAGCCCTCTTTATATCAAAGCACTTCCAATTCCCCATCTGTTAATGGTAATTTCCATATCATATGCTTTAGAAGAAAATGTAATCATTACCCTCAAAAGAAAAAAAAAAAAAAAAAAGGCCTATCATTTTTTAAAATGAAATTAATAGTAACTTTTACCTCCCCAATATTAAAACGTGCAAGTCCAGAAAACCAAAACCTACTATTACCTGCCAGGTATTCCTCTTGGTTCTCAGAATTCAGACCTGGTTTTATATTAGCTGTGGTTACCTTAGTTGTTGATAAAAACCCTCTTGACAGCAAAAATGCTACACTCATTTATAATTGTGATACACTGTTAGTTCAAAATATATGGACTACTACAACATTGAGCAATACACACAGAAGTACAAGATTCTAATTTCTTATGTTTTTGTCTTTCAGTGATAATAGCACCTACATTCAGTTCTTTTTCCTAGGACTTCTTCATCTGTCTATAGTATTTCTGGCAGACATTCCATAGCAGGTCTCTCTTCATTATTCCTCTTTTTATAGGACCATTTATACATTTAGGTTTTTATACCAGATTCATTCAGCAGCTGATAAAATCAGAAAGTATTTAAAACACATGGGATGTTCTGGAAAGTACTGTTCTGGCACAGCTCTGTACCCTAGTCTGCTTTTGCTCACAGTAAAGCATTATTCAAAAGTCTCATTTCAAATTCAGGTGGGTCTGTTCTACACACTGCATGCAAACATAGGAGGATTCAAGTTTTTGTTTTTACTGGCCCAACCCTATACACAATGCAGCAAGCACTCACTTTTACCCATTGTCACTATACATATCATTGGCTTAACAAACACTCCTAAAGGAACCTTCAGTTTTAGAAGAAGGTAACAGTTTTTTCTCAGACCTCAAAATATGTCTTTAAAAGCCTATTCTCCTCCAGACAGAACTCTAGTCCTATAAGCATACTTCATAGTAGGCAAAAGAATGGAATAGGACCAGAATGTAAAGATTGATTCTCTTACTATTAAAATGTTTTTACGGCATTTTGTAGGTTCCATGAACAGTAACATTAGAGATAAACATCCTGCCTCTTTTCTCTGCTACTGCCATATTTTTCAAGTGACTGCCTGTCAAAAAGAAAACATACATAAAACAGATGGCACATTACAGAAATTTTGTAGCACCTTCACCAGATCTATTACAGAAGACAGCAAATTAATTAGAAGAGCACTTCTACTATTTGCATATCCGCACACAAATGTCTCTAACATATTTACAGAATAAAGAGAACCACTAGTCTGCATGCAAATTGCAAATGCTTATAACTGCTAAGAAAATATGTTGCCTGTGAGTAGCAGAAATCATGTAGGCTGGTTTCCCAAGAACTTATGCTCTAAATGCCATTCTCTATCACCATAATAGATCCAGATTCCCTTTGATACCCACACAAGGAAGACAGCTAAAGCTAATAAAAGCCATGCATACGAAAACACCAGTCAATACCAATCTGCCTTCTCCTGAGTAGTGGTTATAATCTGAGACTCCTCTGCCTGGCTGCTAATTTTTACTTACTTTATAGATATATCTTAAAAAAAAAGTTAATTAATATATAGATATATCCTTAAAAATTCTCTTTTTCTACATTGCCATTACTTTCTGATTATCCTGTTATCACTTTTTCCATATGTGGGTTAAACAGGTTTAAAATAGATGACCTGAAAGACCAATGCAAGATTGAAGGATGACACTGCCTATCTTTTGATTATGTAAGCCTTCCTTTCCCCATGGCAAATAATCTAATAACCATTTTCAAAATTACAAGGCATCGATGCACACCAAATTTCAAGTTTCCTTCCCTTTTCATTTCCATTTTGAACTTCGTTATGCTAGAAATAGATACAAGAATCCTAAAATGGCAACACTTTCAGTTTTAACTCAGAGCTATTTAACAACAAAAGCAGTTGCTGCACCTTACCATAGTTACTAATAAGTTGTGCAATGTCTGGGCAAACATGGCACAATGGAACTGATTTTAAAAATTGAGTTAAAGCACAGTAATATTTACAGCACACAAATAAACATATTTTCTTAGGTGTCAGCAGGGTCAGGCAACAAAAAACATATCACCCACTCCACAGGCTCACATATTCCAACCTGAGAGCTATGCAAAAAAGGTAACAAACACTTTATGTAAATGGAGCATCAAAAGTGCTAAAATAGCCCCTCAAAGAAAGGAGCTTCTTTTTTATGGATTTAATTTTTCTTTTTTAAGTATAAAACTCATTAAATTGGTAAAAAGTAAGACTAACAAGTTCAAAACGTGCTGGTGAAATCAAGATGTACACAATATGCCATATCAGAGATAGTCAATACTTTTTGTAAGTCAGTTTTGCATCCTTTCCATTTACATAACCACTTAATTTCTACTGCCAAAAACCATATCATGAACAGCAACAGTTCCAGAGAAGTGAAAGTAGCCGAGAGAATCCTGAGCACTTCACTGTTTGAGCTCATTTTCTCTTTTATCTTTGTAAAAGTTTGTAACCAGAAATACACAGCCTGAGGCAAAAGACTTTGGAACAAGTTACAGAATGCATCCACTGGTGAGAAATTTATTGTAAGAAATAATGTAAAAATCTGACAGGAAACTAAAGGAAGAAAAGATGAAGCCTCAAGACCAAAGAAAGCACACTGCTGAGAGACCTATCTGAAATAAAAGAGCAAGCCAGTAACTTCAACTTAGTCAACTCTGTTTTCATTGGGCATTCAGAGCTAGACACAGTAGTGCTACATATTAGCTGTAGTTTCAATTCATGTATTATAATTCACTCCCAAATATGAATTCTCAGCAGACAAGAGCAAGAACACATTTATTTTATTCTGGTTATTTCGATTCACCAAAATCCCATAAGTAGCCTCTTTTTTGTGCAACCAGCAAGAACGTTTCTTGTGCTTTCTCTGCAACAGAAGTAACCACCAGCACAATGTATTTGTTCCTATTTCTTATGACCAGGTAAAGGCTGACATAGCAGACAACTTCATAGATTTTAAACACAAGACTACAGTGATTACAGTGATCGGATATCTTATATAATCACTGCAGTGATTATAGTTTGACTCTCTCAATACATCTGCCCCTCACACCAGACGAATGTTTCTGTCATCTGCTTTGTTTTTCACACAGTTTTTGTTATACGCTAAGATAAATGGAAATTCTAAGTATATTTTTTCAAGACAACAAAATTTAACATTCACCTTCATGAATGTCCCATACCAAGCTCTTCAAACTGCGCTTTACTGCATCTTAGAGCAGAGCAAGTCTTCTCTCCCCTCCCCTTTACATGAAGTGCTATGGAACTGCCAGAATGGTATCCTTCAAGACTGACAAAGAAGTAGTACTATAAAAAAAGGAGCTATTCTACTGAAAAAAACAGGATAAGAGAAAGGTTCAGGTGATCTAGAGAAAAACGAGGTGATCATAAACCAGAAATACAAGTCAGACATGTGAATCTATCATTTTTTCCAGAAAATGCAGGGAAGCAGTAACTCCACCTGTAAGCCCCATGCAATGGACGGCTACTGTAATGATAACCAAAAGACATCTCAGGAGGTGAAAAGAGCTTTTGTGATTTAGTTTATATAAATACACCAGCAAAACAATATGAGGGAGAAGAGATAAATAATAGTGCTGCAAAAGAAAAGTAACTGTGAGAAAATCGTAAGAAATAGAGAGGAAGTTTTCCAGGAGCTAGAGGGATGGAACCTCATAAATAATCTTTCTGCAAAAACAATGAGGGCAAAAAACATGCACAGGCTGGTTCTCAATAGATTTAAAAATAGATTACATGTCACAGGAATTGTTCTTGAACACAGGCGGCCTCCTGTGCCACAGTTGCTAATGCTGAAAAATTGATGTTAGAGCTTCTCTGAAGGCTATGAACTTCTAAGCACCCCTCCCCCAGGTTTCTCACATTTTCTAACAGCAACTAAATGAGCCATTTTACCCTATGCATCCAATTTTCTGTGCATTCATTACTCTAATTGTGCCTCTTTCAAATGATTTATCTTTTAAATATTTACAATGTTTGTGTGGCCGTAGGCTGCAAATTCTGTACTGAGTTTTAATCTAATATTCTATCAAACTTGAGTTTCAACTCAATCACACTGTCAGTGTGATCACTGCAGTCATCAGGTGAACTTCGGAAGAAAAACATCAAGCCATTAGACACATTCAGATCTTTGGTGATGTAACATTATCAATACTGCTACTAGTTTGTACCGAATGAATAATTAAATTCCTCAAAGCTAAAAATACTAAATGCTTGATAGAATGTTTCCCTCAGGCTCGTTAATTTAAATTTAAAATAAATAAGTTAGTGCTTTGGGGTTTTTTTGCAACAAATATTTACAATAAGAAGTTTTTGTTGCACCTCTTTTCATTGTAGAACTGTAAAAAATTCTAGGATGCAAAGGCGAAGTGTAAAAGGTAAACAGATCTAAGAGAAGGGAAAAGGAGAGTTAAAACGACAACAGAAGAAGCTAATTACTTTCAAAGAGCAGTACCTCCTTTCAAACTTCTCCAAAATTATTATTTCTATCACAAGTTAGAACAGCTGTACCAGATACCAAAAAGCATTCTTCTAAAGTGCAATCTTTACAAGGAGGTCTTGATTTTCAGCTTTGCTTATTTCTTATATCCCTTATCTTAGTTTTATTGTATTTTATTAGTTCAGGTACAGAACACGTTTAGTTTCTTAGCTAACAACATCTGAAACAATTCACAGCGTTTATACAGACCCAGTTTAACTGCTTACATGGATTCTTGGTTGCAATGTACATTAATCAAGTCTACAATCAATCTCAGCTCAATGCACTTTTCAGTATGACAAAGTATGCCTACACTAGATGCTAACACATTTCACATCTGCCAGCTTGATTAAGAAACACAAACATCACAAGAAAAACTATACTCCATTTTCCTAACGACACATTCTATCTATAAACACTGCATTTCTTATGTAAAGTATTACAGTGACCTCTCCACTTCCTCTGCACCCAAAACATATACATCACATTATGGACCTGTGAGCCCAGGTTTGCATCATCAGTTGATGGCAGGATTTAAGCACAGAAAGAACACTTTACATTATGGCATGCAGCAACACCCCTCTTTGCATTGCTGCACAGGCAAATGCATACAGACCTGCTCATACTTTCTTAGATAATCCTCCAGGATCAACCCACAGCCCTCAGGGCCCCGACTTCCCTCTGCCCTTATCTTACAGAGCCCCAGACACCAGCAATCAGATAACTTGTCTTCCTCAATGAACTTGAAGTATTTTCTGCACAGCTCAACACAGTCTGCCAAACTCTGTTCAAAGAGCTCATAGTAAAAGAGGATGGTGAGAACAAGCTATGTTGCTTGGTATTATTCACCTTATTGTCTAGCACACAAAGTACCTAAAACTCTATCACAGCAGAAGGCAACAACTCCAAACTTGAGGATTGCCCCAGTCATTGTATCCATGTTTGGAGAAGATGCCTTCCCTGAATCGAGACCTATAACCACGCACTACATGACTTTCATGGAAGGCCACTATGAATTTCAGACTACAAGCAGGGGCAAGGGAAGGATAAAGCCAAGGCATGGAGCTGGAGGAGATCCAGGATCAGACTACAAAGCCAGATGTCTTATTGAGTATCTTGGGTTCACCTTCCAAGTTTGAGCAAAATCAAAGTTCACACACAGTACTGAACGAAGGGAGTGACACCAGCTGAAGGTAACAGAAATGAGGAGAAAGCACTGCTGACAATACCAAATGTGTTAATGAGCTCATAACACTGCAGAAATCCCAATGAAAAACAAGCCCTACGCAGCTTCAAGATTTCAGAGCCTTAAAGTGTAATCATAGCAAAATAATGCCAGCCAGGACATAAACATGTACTGTAGACAAACAACTTCACCATGGGCAAAGACTTGAAGAAATAAAACCACAAACAAAAAAACCCCACAAACAAAACCAACCAAAAAAACAACGCACAACCCCCCCCCCCCAAAAAAAAAAAAGACATGAAAGCAAAATCCACCAAAAGAAAACCAAAATGAAGAAACAAAACAAAAAAAAACAACTAACCAAACAAAACCCACCCAAACAGACTAACTCCACCATTCTCTCCTTTGTTTTCTAGGCAAAATTAGCACATGGGCCCAGTCTGGTGCACCTGCCCCTTTTGGTTTGCATGCTAATAATCACCTGGGATAGAAGAGTCTCCTGTAAGCAAGTACACAATAACAATTTATCTAGCACAGCTCTATATATGCAAAGCTCAGAACTGAAGCCCTGCAAGCTCTATACTGCACTATAAAAAGCAATTTTATCCTCTAGTAGCAGAGATGATAAGAAGATGTTAAGTTTAAAATTCAGTTGTAGCCATCTCTTTATTGATGCAAAAGAACCTTTAATCTAATTTGTTTAATCATTAGAAGATTGAACCTTTAAACAAATCAGCATAATTTAACAATGTAAAATGAAGTTGGATTAAAAATAAAATTAAATAAAAATGCTCACATATTTAGTATAAATACATTATAATCTAAACAGTATTAATCTATTTTACATTAACTACTTCACTTTAAATCTAGTTTTCATTAAGTAAATTGTATCCATATGTTTACAAATTTCAATTCACTGAATGTGAATTCTTGACAGTCTATGGCAAATTCCTCACAGAAGTAGAAAAAACAGTATTAGCAAAAGTGCCTGCAATGAACTTCAAAACCAGGACAATTCCTCTTTGTCTGAAACATGATTTTCTTTAGGTATCTTTTGTACTAGTACTCTTAAGCTTCCTTAAAAGCAGTGGTAGTATAAACTACATTGTTTCAAAATAGAAACACTTTAAGGAGTAATTTTCAACTAGAAGGAAAAAACAAAAGAAGTGGTCAAGAAAAACAGGGTGCATTAAATATAAATCCTACAGCTTGCTTAAAAAGCAACTACTATCATATCATATTCTTTTTACAACCAACTTTCCATTATCAAAAGCAGAAAAATACCTTGGATAATGAAGGAACAAGCATCCACACACAGTTATTACTGAGCATCTAACATAATGCACCAAACAACACAGCCCATTTGGTTTCACTGGGTTCAAACCCAGGCTATCACTCACTGGTAGTAGGTCTTACTTGCCTAAATGCAGCTCAGCACATGAACTTAATTAATTGTCAAGAGTTTGTCATCAGTTTGACCTGATGAGCCCTGATAAATCTAGACCCATAAGGCAGAGCTGCCACATTATCAACATCACCTGGATACAGCAGGACTAGCACTGAGGCACATGTATTAAATCCTGATAAACTTCACTGACTTTATACACCCTAATGCCACCATGTAAATCAAGTCAGGAAATACCAAGACAGATACACCTAAGCTGACTTACCATGGCGCCAACTCAGCCATGGCAGGGTTTATTAAGTCAGATTTGCAGCAGTGTAAAGGCATGTGAAGTACCCTCAAGCTCTTGGAAGAAATACAGTCACATCCACACAAATCTGATCTAGTCATCCCATTTCAGATTTTTGCTGGCTTCCCAAGGCTCTGCAATTACAACAAGCAGTGAGAAGCTGTGTTTCTTTACAGGGATTGAGAAATGTACCACAAGTCTTTGCACAACACTAAGCTGAACAACTACCTCTAGCAAACCTTAGAGAGGAAAGTGCAGTTTCTAAAAAGCAGGATTTTAAATACTATTTACAGGTAGTTCACTTCTGCCTTTACTGGTGGCAGTGGAGAAGATCTCAGTAGGGCAAGTACCACTCAGGTGCCACAGGATGGAGATTTCTCACTAGAAAGCCTATCTTTTATGAAACAAAGAACTCTAAAAGAAACAAAGATTTACTCCTTACCTGCAATCTCCAACTCAAAGAAAATGAAAGATTTTTAACTTTTTCCCAATGTTTGGCTTATTCTAATGTTAAATGTGTAAGATGTGCCTCTACTATATGATCTGGAGCTGACCATGTTTCAGTGAACTGGTTCCTAGAACTGACACTGATTCCTTCATCACATTATTCATTTGTTTTCACATCTGTTCCTAATAGTTCCAAATCAACTCTGCAAACGTAAACCAATGTCTCTTGTAATTTCTTCCAACTGGGAAGACCCTGGAAAAGCTTTAAATAATTGGAACTGAGCCAAATATCTCAGCTATCTGAACATCAGTTAAAAATCTAAACACTTTTAGCTTTACCACCCATCACTCATTCAATTAATTATTAAAATGACAATGTCAAATGATTCCAGAATACTAGAAGTCATACTTCAACTACCACTTGAAATATATGCTCCACCAAACCTGACAGGCAGAAAATAAAAATATGAACACTAAAAACCTGCTAAGAAATTGTAGCAGGACTAAGCTTCACAATTGTGTACCTGAGCTGCATTGTTCAACTGAGTTGCAGCATTTACCATCACCACCAGCAGCTCCAGTTATGCCACCATTTCCATCAACTACTTTTCATTTGTCTCAAACAGATGCCAGATTTGTAGCCCAAGGTTTGCAGATCCAAGTGCTGGTTTATTGATGGCTGCTCTCCAGACCCCTAGCAATCCTGCTGGGTTTTGTGATCATAACTGTACTGTAGCAGCTACAGTTCATCAGCAAAGAAAAAAAAATGAAAATCAACAACTGGAGGAACAAGTTGAAAAACTGCAGAAGCTGCTCAAGACAGTGCAACAGCAATGCTGGCATCAAGAAAGATAAATGGAGACCCATAAGGCAGAGATGCCACATTAGCGCCAACAGCACCAGCCTGGATACAGCAGGACTAGCACTGAGGCACATGTATTAAATCCTGATAAACCTTCACTGACTTTATGCACCCTAATGCCACTATTGGGGAGATCATTCCATTTCAGAAATAAAAAGACACATTGGCAGGAAAAAGACTATGTGATTCTGCCTGATGGTTATTCTGAAGTTGTAGAAGTACCTTTCAAGATGTCCTGCACATCAGTTTTCACTTTACCAGGCCAAGAAATTCAGTTAACAACTAAATGCCTATGGAGCCTCGATGGAGTCTATGGAATTTAACTAAATGACTATGGAGTCTTGATTCCCAGTCCTTGATTTCAAGTCCTGACTACAGGGGGAAAATACCAGCATTATTTCAGTTTGCTGTTCATTCCCTTTCTGGAATCTTGCTATGCTCTTACAACCACAATTTTTACTGAGAAATCGTGAGTTGTAATAAAAATACCTTATTAGTTCAAAATTTGTGTATTTTAACTGTAGGCCTTTAAGCCAGTGTGTGAGACAGTAAATAGGAGTGCTTTCTAGCCCTGTACAACCCTCATCTGAGAGGAGCTCAGAGAACTCTAGTCCAATTTTACCTCCAATGAATGTTCCTCCATGTCTTCACGCATATTCACTCCTAACTTTCTATCTGTATTCTGTTCTTTAGAGGCTGAATTTTAGCCATGCTCAAAATTGTATTCCTTATTACAACAACATTAAAATTACTGATGCAGTAAGTAGCCTGGATTATTTCTCCTGTTTGTTTTAGCTACCTACACATAATTTTTGTCACAGTAACGTTGCACACTTCACTTAACTTAGTCTTTCAGAGATAGTAATTTCTACTCCTAAACAAGGTACAAAGGATATCATCTTACTGCTGTCCCTATTTGTTCAATGTGAATACACCATCTTTTTTTCTTCTCTGAAGAGAAAAAAATATATCCTCTGGAGATAATCTCATCACACTGATATTTGACCATTTATTCTTCACTATTAATTCCCTCTCTTGGCTGATTCCAAATCTTTAACAATATTTAAGCCTACAGCAAGCAACAAAATGGGAGAAATCTTTGAAATCTATACAGCCTGTCATCTCTCATATGTTTGCTTAAACAGGCAATGAATTGAATCAATCAATCAGCTGTCATGACCATACCAAGAAATTCTGGCATCTGTAGGAGAATGACACCCCATTTGAGCACTTGTTCCTCTCCATTTAAATTTCCTGCAGCTCAAAAGAAACCCAGAGGTCACCACTTTGTAACATGGAAATATGAAGCATCCTGCCAAGGGCTGCCCTTTGCCAGCTTCTGCCCTAAGCACCCAGCCAAGGCAAATCCTGGAAATGAGATAAACAGAACAGCAGAAGAATATTGAGAGTTTCCCATTGACAGAGCCCACGGAGATGGTATTCCCTGGCAATTGCAGACCTCTCCTGCCTGAGTCACTGGCTTTAGTCTTTCTGCCTGCTGGCATTCTACAGCACTTGGCACTACCGGCTCTGACATTCAGTCTCAGGCTGTGTATGTGTGTGGGTGTCTCAAAAAGGCTAAATAGGTTATGATCCATGATCTGGGCTCATTTCTTGCCACTATTACAGCCCTATCAAACAGAAAACTGCTGTTGTGGCCCTCCTGAAACTCTAAGTCATATATGTTTACCTTATTTGCTCCAAGTCCTCCCTCTTCAACCAACAATGACGAGGAGGATGAGAATGTTATGATGATGATTATGTACTGCATCATTAGTGATCCTCATGGTTCACAAATCACCAACAAAAATAGACTCAAATGTTATATACCATTGAAAAGTTTGTCATTACAGAATTTCTTTTGTTCTTACTGAAGCACTTGAGCTGTGCTGTTTTAAACCAGGCTTTTGAAGATAAAAATAGGAATAGGTATAAACGTTATTTTAATTGGGAAAGAAGGAAACACTTCTCTGCAAGACTTTTTACAGGTGTTCTAAGATCTGCAATATTCAAAAATTCCCTTTTAAATGAGCTGTTGAGTGGATGGGAAACTGAATGCACCACACAATTTACTACTTCATTCTAGAATTCCTCTCCTTGTAGGGAGTACTATTAAAAGGAAAAAAAAAAAAGATCAAATTTATAGGTATGCCTGTTCGGTATGCAGTTTTCCCAAATTCCACTAATGACTTGTGTGCATTTACAGATGCATATTAAGATATTAGGTTCACAGAATCATAGAACAGTTAGCGTTGGAAAGGACCTTAAGATCATCCAGTTCCAACCCCCCTGCCGGGGGCAGGGACACCTCACACTAAACCGTATCACCCAAGGCTATTAGAACAGATATTGTAATTCAATTGTGCTAATTTTTTGGAAATGATTCTCATTCTCTTTTCATCAAATGAGAATTAACACTTGTCATTATTAGGGATTTTTTTTGCATTGCTGATTGCAGAAATCCTAAAATAGTGATTACAGTTCAGATTTATAAATAAATCCTAATTTAACTTTTTTCACAAAATATTGAGTTTTCCAAAGAAAGACCTTTGTATTCTATTCTTTTTTCTTTACACTTATATTACATACATGCATCTGATTTATATAAGAAATCACATATGTATAAATTTCATTTGCGCAAATATATAAAATATGTGTTTTATATATCCATAAAATTGTGTGTATATATTATATATACACAAACACACATGTATAAAAATAGTTTTGGTCGAACACTGGAAAAGGCTGCCCAGCAAGGCTGTGGACTCTCCATCTTTGGAAGTATTCAAGACTCTGGAGGTCCCCCTGAACAAGCTGATCTTATTAAACTTGCTTTGTACTGGTAACTGGCTTAGTTGACCTTCACAGCTCCCCTTCCAACATAAATTATTCTGTGAGTCTATAAAAAGGCTTCTGCTTTATATGTAAAAATTTTACTTGTCATGGCTTTAATGTAAAAACTTGGCTTCCAAAACAGAGAAAAGGCCATTGACAGTAGATGCCATTAACATCAGTAGCCTCCTAGTTACATTCTGAATGAGAAGCAGTAAGCTGAAAACTCATACGAATGTTCTATTACAATAATTTGAAAGACCTGCTTGCCAGCAGAAACACTGTGTTCCTTTCAGGGTTGCTGTTTTTAGGCAACCATTACATTTTATATTACTATAGTGTCACAAACTAAGAAGAGGGCTTACAGAATGAAAATACAGAAATATGGCCAGATGTTAAAAACAGGTGAATGATAACATGCTACATAAATCAAGTTCTATAAATAGCAGCACTTTCATTAGAATACATAAGAAAACACCCTTAATGTACATTGCATCTTAGTCAGTACATTTATTTAAAATAATTACTAATCAAAAACTCTTGAAAAGTGACACAGTTCAGGATTGTTGAGAATTCTCCAGTGACTGGATTACCCACCACTGGAAAGATTTTCAAACACCAAGATATTTTTTACTGAAAAAAAACCATCAGCATGGGCAGGGCTATAAAATACTCTCCTCTGAAGAGGCAGAATCAGGCTAGGATATGTTTTAAAGAAGTATCTAAATCTTCCTGCACAGCAGGACATACACTCTTCTGCTACTCCTTAGCTTGCAAAGATCATAAATATTTGAAGATATTTTTGTTGTGAAGAAACAGCCCTTTGTGGCACAGGCAGCTCGCTAACATTTCACCAGGCAGAGAGATAGCACTTCCACTCTTCACAGTGCAGAATAGTTTTAAATTCAACAGTACATAATAGTCAGATGGTAACCATGTCACAATGAGGGCTTTTTCACTACAAAAACAACATTGTCAACAAAGATGTGTTTTATGACCTATATTTTGGTGTGCTTTGTGTTATCTGTTGAAGCCTATTTGCAGCACCCTAATCTAGGAAGGGAGTTAGCGTTTCCCTGCTCTGGAAGTTGAGAAACCACAGAGAGGTGACCAGCAGGACCATCAGCTGATACATATGTAGCCCATGTAATGAAGCACCTAAGAAAAGACAGGACTGCAGTGAGAATGCAGAAGCATTTAGAATCAAAAAGGATGATGAAAGATACTGGAGATTAAGATGGTGATGGGCTACAGCCATCTTAGTTGAGCTGTCCCTCCTCCCTCTCCAGTAAAATCTTTATTTGCTTTAACCATGCAAGAGCACACAAAATTTGTATCAATTCTGAAGTTTGCAAATTCATAAAAATAATAGTATGGTGGCTCTTGCTGGTGACATATCTAGGTAATACCCTGTTTCTAGCAGTAGATGGTATAAGACAATGAAGAAAACACTGCAGGATGAGGCTTTAAAATAATTTGCCCCATGTGAAAGCCACATCTCTTTCTACTAGTTAATTAACCTAATTGAGCCATTTTTAAGTCTTCTGATATCTTTTTAGAATCAGCTACAGTATCTTAAAATTTCAGAGTTCCATCCAAATACCGAAACTCTTTTCAAATTTTGCTAAATTTGAGTATCCCTGTAGAGCAACTGCCTCATTGCTTTACAGGCCACCTCACATGTGATTATGTCATGGAGCCACTCAACAAAGACAGACTGGCATCTGAGGAAGACGGGTCAGGAGGCAGAGGAGCTGAACAAGATGACCTCCAGAGGTACTTTCCAATCTCAGGCTTTCTGTGACTCCGTGAGCAGCATCAGCTGCTACCAGTAATTCTGGCTGACACAGTTTTAGGACATGCGCTTGTTTAGAAGACACTGCTCATTAGTTCTCAATATAAACATTTTGAATGGATTTATGGGAGCCAACAGACTGCTCTGCAGAATTTCTGAATTCAGTTGTAGTGATGAGCAATTAAATTCTGTCTCCTTTCTCATTTTGTCTTGAAAAATTTGAAATCTGAACAATATAATATTTCTTCCCCACATTTGTTCTTACCTGTGCTGGCATGGAAGGTCTAAGAAATTCTATCTAACCAGATAAGCTGGCATTACAACTTGGATGGGAGAATGAAAAACCCCAACATTTAAATGGCAGTGGTGCAGAACACTGCTTTTTGTCATTCCATTAAATGCTGGACTTAATTTGGGCTTTCCCCTGTAGTCTTGAGAAATACAGGCTTGAAGAAAACAATAACCATCCCTGGAAGTGTTAAAATATTGCGTAGAAGAGGCCCTCAGTGACATGGATTAGTGGTGGTCTTGGCAGTGCTGGTGTAATGGTTGGACTTCATGATCTTAAAGGTCTTTTCCAAACTTGTTGATTCTATAAAAACAATAATTAAAACCAACTAAACCAAAACTACAAGTATGTGTGCAGAGAGCCCTAATCGTTTTATAACACGCATTAGCTACTCATTACAGGTAATCACCTTTAAACTTACAAAATGTTCCTAAGTACCTCAAAAAAAAAAAAAAAAAAAAAAAAAATTCTATGCCTTAGTTAAAACTATCAACATAATCACTGTTAAACAACTAAAGCTGACATTTCCAACTTCACCAGTTCATTGAGAAATGCCACTTTGCTCCTCCAAAGAATTGTTCCATGAGTACGAAGTACATACCAACTAAACTTAAAAGCATTAACATTTATAAATTCAGAAAGTACATAAAGCCTTCAGCATTGCTGTGACAGAAAAACTGCCAGTCATACACACTAAAACCAATGTTTTTTAAATTCTTCAGAGAAAACGACTGCTTTTGCCTACAGATATTACTTAAATGCTGTCCATCTACCTCTCCCCTTCCCTCAGTTTCCCTTCCAAATAGTGTTTTTTAGCCTGATGACCAACTTCAAGTGAATTTTACAAAACTGGAGATGTCAAAGATTGTAAGTTATTACAGACAATTAGAGACGTCAGCGATATTAAGATATAAAGAAGAGGAAAAATCAGTGCCCCCACAAGATAAGGCTCTTATCCATTCTAGTCCTTCAGGAGCCACTCAAGCAAGCAACATGCACACATAGCCTCAAATCACTGCAAAGATGATAGGATGAATCTGGAGTTATTTACTGTGTGATTATGTGTCACCACTTTTGAGCTTGCCAGTGTACTTATAAATCAGTATGTGATGAGTTCCAAATGAAGTAATACTTACAACAATGCGAAACAATTAAGCAAACAGAAAACACTGAAAACCAAGAATTATTTCTAATGTTCACTATCCCAAAACATGTTGGCAAAATTATGAACTTCAATGTTGGAACTATTTAATGTATGAAGATTCAGTAATATATTAGCAAAAACTCCACAGTATTAAAATAAGTATCATTCCAAGGGAAGTCAAAATGTGATGAGGAAAAGTTCTAAACTGAGAGACAAGCAGTGCTATTTTGGGAAGTGAACAGATGGCTACAGAAGAGCAGTCCCAGAAATCAAGAACAATATAGGGAGTCAGAGCAGGGCAGGCTGGAAAGTGGTATATAGTGTTCTTATTTTACCACATACGCTTTCTGACAAGCTCATGATACCATGAATATACAACAGAAAAGAAAAGATGAATTATGTTTCCAGTTACGTTAGCGACTTGCAGAGAAGTTTTGGCAATATTTTCCCCTCTCTGTAGACACAAACCCTCATACATGAGCATATAGAAAATCTCAGTACTTTGGAAAACTTCATAAACTTTTTCTACGAAAAAGAAAATAACAGGGAAACTAAAAATTAGGGTCAAAAAATGCAGATTATTTCCTTTAAAACACTTCTACATAAGTATTTATATATCAAAATTCTAAAGAACTTGCTAAAGCCAAAATTGGACACACAACCTTTTTAAAGAATACCAAATTTTTGGCCTACTGTCACATCTGTATATAGACCTTTAAAATTAGTAAAAGCTACAAAAATCAATTAAATGTCAAAAAAAATCTATCTCAATAATCTCATCTCAGCAGTGCTTCCACTTCTTCCTGAATACAAGATGCACCTCAAGATGCACCCATGGTTTCAGCTTTAGAGTATGGGATATCTCAATAAAAGTAATTTGAAATTATTGTAAATTTGAATTTTCCCTGGGAAAGACAACAGTCTTTGTTGTTTTGTGTCGGTTATTACTGTAACCTGAACAATAATGTCTTTGTTCATACCTGTAAAGCAGAAATAAGGATTATTTAAGTGCTGTATTAGGATGAATAAAGTTCTTATGCAAAACCAGTAGGTCTTGGTTTCAGAGACAAGCTGGCTGGCTTATTTCTCCAGCCTTTTAAAGTGATTTTAGATAGCAGCAGGACTCACACACACCAGCCAGTCATTCCAGTTTTCTGTCATCTTCAAAACACACTGCCATCATCAGGATCATTAATGACAATGTTAAACAGAACTGGACCCAGTATTGACCCCTGGGGTCACTGACCATTAGTCACTGGCCTCCAGCAAGACTTGATGTCACTGGTCAGTACCAGCACCCTCTGGGGCCCGGCCACTCAGCTAGTAATTTCCATATAATAAGGTCATCAGCTTCTGTGTTTCCACTTTACCTTTGGGTAAGGAGTTTTACAAATCTTCAGGTATCCTCTAAACAGCCTTACTTAGTTTCTACGAACAGAAACAAAATCAAAATCTCACATAACTTCAGTACAGAATGGAAGAGACAAAACAAAATTTAATCAAACAAATGTTTTTAGGTGACTAAATGGAAAACAGCTTCTGGCACACAGGTCCAAAATCACTAATCCAAGGTTTGTGATCAGTAAATAATAAACCAAACCTCTAACCTGGAAAAGAGACAATCAAAGCTTTGTGTGAGGCAAAAGAAAGTTATGAATCCTACTTACTTTTTGAAATATGTCTTCTGACGTTGACCATCTAGAGTATTACATACTATACAGAGAAGGACGTTCTCCCTTATGATTCTGATGAAGTTTTACTATTTAAAAATTGAGCACGCAATGACAAGCTAAAAGATTACATTTTTGCCCTGATACACACTGTAGTTCTCAATCAGTACACAAAGAACTAAACTAGCTCCCCAATGATAATTTAAAAATCAAATAGAAAAGGTTAACAAATGTATGCAAACACCTATACAAGCATGCTTTACTCATACTTTGAGCTGGCCAGACACAAACCAGACCTCTGCCAAAAACCAGCGTGATCCACTGATGTGGCGATGCAGCTGAGCTGAGCTTTCAGGTCTGAGAAGGTTAGCTCTAGAACTGAATATTAACACTGACATCAGCTACCTGGACTAAAGTATGGGCAAAGCAACTCAGGTGCGCATACAAATAAGGACTTAAATATATCCAGAACAAGTATGCAGAATTAGAGTGACACTAATCAATACCTGCTTCATAGTCCTAAATAAATGCTATATTTTTCCCATTCAGGAATCTTGTTACGCAACAAAGCATTTCTTTTTGCCTTGTAGAAACAAAGAATATGTTTATCTCAGCCTTGTGATTTCAGTAGCACAACCACACTTGGAAAGAATGAAAACCAACTCTACTTACTACCCACCTATGCATTTTCAGAGTTTATGGGTTTCCCAACTACCAGCCTGTTTCCTTTGTTTTTATTTTAAGTACAGCGCTGTAAGAAAAAAAAAAACCATATTTACTTCTTCAGAATACTTATAGAAATTACCATGCTTTCAACATTTCTTGATGCTACGGTTAGTTGAAAAGCCAATACTATACAGGACAAGTAATTAAAAAGCCCCTGTTGTGGGTATTGGCAGGCAATCCTGTGGGAGACAGCTGTGTTCAGCATCCCAGCTGATGCCCCTAAGCAGACAGCAGCAGACAGAGCTGGAAAGACATCATTCTGAGACCAAACCCAACAAAATTCTGCTGATAAGCAGAGCTAAAAGAAAGTGCTATGCCAAGGAGACAGCTTCTGGCTTTTCCCATTTATTTTTGGAGGGCTCCTCAGCCTGTAGGGCTAAAGGCAAGGTGATTGCAGCATGCTGCGATGCCAGACACCCTGGGAAGCCTGAAACCATTAAAACCCTAATTTAGACAGAAGGAGAAGAGAGAGGAGTGAGTACAAACACTAAGGGGGGGGGGGGGGGGGG
>JANRGW010001261.1:0-56415 GCA_024733675.1 Psilopsiagon aymara | reverse complement strand
GGTCCCTAGCTTCCCAGACAACATCCCTGTATTCTTCCCAGGCCACCTGTCCTTGCTTCCACCTTTTATAAGCCTCTCTTTTCCTTTGAAGTTTCCTCAGCAGCTCCTTATCCATCCTAGGGGGTCTCCTGGCCCTCCTGCTGCACTTCTAGTCAGGATGCAACACTCCTATCTTGTAGCAGGTGACCCTTGAATATCCACCAACAGTCTTGGGCCCCCCTGCCCTCTAAGGCTATATCCCGTGGAACCTTACTAAGCTGGCTCCTGAAGAGGCCAAAGTCTTCTCTCTTGAAGTCCAGGGAAGTGAGCTTGCTGCATGCTCTACTCACTGTCCTGAGGATCTTGAATTCAACCATCTCATGATTGCTGCGACGAAGGCACTCACAAATTTCATGGCACTCAATTTACTGATACCCCTCCCTTGGAAAATGAATGCTATTTGAAAGATATTTCAGTAGCAAGGGTGGATACCTCTTACACAAGTCCTAAATTGTGAAAGAATGCTTACTCCTGGAGAAGCTCTGCAGGGTGCCACTATAGTGAAAAATTCTCTTACTTTTTAATGTGCATAGTGGTATGTATCTCTTCTCTTCAAGATCCCCTAATTTTTTTTTACTTCCTGAATTAAAACCTGAGTAACCAATGCTGATTTAGGAGAGAAAATTTTCTGGATGAAACAGCTGCAAAGTATAGCTTTTGGTGATCTGTATCAGTGTGCAAATGCTCTGAATGAATACCTTAGCTCTTGCTTCTGAGTCTCGGGTATCTTCAGGCACATAGACACTGCTAATGAGATGCAACAGACTTTCTACTTTTCTGTCAGAATTAGGGTCATCTGCAGTGGAGTGGAAGAGGGAAGTTGGTGTCTTAGTTGCCCTGCAGAACAAATCCTCGTTGATCAAATGGTGGTAGAGTGCAGGTACTGAAAGAAGACAGTTTTGTTAACTGAAAGCTTCCTTGATGTTTCTAGTCAAGGACAGAAACCTGGCTCCTGAGCCATCTGAGAAAAAGAGAAAAAAAAAAGGAATAGTCAGTAGTCCTAAAAATCAACATTCTGGATATGAAAAGCTATTTTCTGGCCCATGCAAATTGGATGAACTTCTGTGGGTTGAGTGCCCTTGTTTGTGTATGTGGCTGATTAGCATGAGCCCTCTACCCAAGATTGTTGGTCTGTGTCAATCATATGTGGGTCTAACAAAACATGACATTCTGAAGCCAAGTCTAGTTTCTGATGACTCAGCGGGCAGGGTGTACAGCCAAGCTATGTGCCCTTCGGTGACATGGAAACCACAGCCGCTTGTGGAAAATGGGGCTCTTTGCCTTTCCATAAAGCAAGTAGAGCAAGAGTTTGCAAATACGGCATATTTTCTAGATTATAAGCTTGCTTTTTAAGGGTATGTCATAAAAAAATATCACTTCAAAGAAATGTCACTAAGAAAACAAAGCAATTTGTAAGTGTATCCAGTTTGGTCAAGTTCTTCTGTACACAAAGAAGAGATGCAGAATGTCAGTGTGTTGTTTAATGAGAAGCCAGTTTAAGAAAGAAGTTAACTTGTAGGAAAAAAAGATTACAGGAGGTTATGAAATGTGTCCCTTTTCTTGTCTTAGAGTAATTCAAACCTTGCTCTTAACATAAACCAAATTTTGTGTTGAAAGTACTGTACCCAGAAGGAGAAATGGTAAGATGATACTTTTTCTAACCAAGCAGAGTAGAAATCTATTCTATGCCAATTGCTGAGATTTAAAGCAAAACAGTTTGGATGTAAAAAACCCCTTGGATGCAAATTTCTAGTGCTTAAAAAAAGAGATAATTCTTTCCCCCACAATCATTTGGTGTTAGTAAGGTTTAAATGAAACTGGTTTTGATGAAATACTGGGTTTACAGCTAAAATAAGAATGACCATCATTTCAGAATATCAATATACATTTGTTTGTAAATGTACTTTATTGAAAATGGGATTTTAAACAACAGCACATTGGTGTCCATGTGCTTACGCTGCGCTGCAGATAATCTGCAGTTTTAAATTTTGGGGAAGTTATCTGGAGAACAAAAAGTCTGCAGATACGTTCAGATAACCTTCAGAAAACCAGCAGCAGGAGCGTGTCGGGAGGGAAGAGGACCAGGCTGTGGGGTGAGGGAGGTGGCCTGGATGACAGCACGTGCGGAGATGGAGCCCGGCTCCTGTGGTCAGCTCCTCTGTGCCATGCATGTGGCTGCCTGAGTCCCACAGGTGTTACAGGTTTGCCCCTGGGAGCAAACACCATAGATACCCTGGCACAGGTTTCAGGAGTGAGCCCTTCGGAGTGCACAGGCAGAGTCACTGTGGGTTGAAATCCGTCGGAGCCACAAAGGTGGTGGTTGGCAACTGCTGAATTCAGGCGAGAATTGTAACAAAGCTACTTGTTACATTAAGCAAAGGAGAAGCTACTCCTGAGAAACAATAGCTATCTCTGCAGATAAGCAATAGAGCTTAAAGGTCGTTTTAATGTGTGCATCAATGTTTACCTTTAATGATAAAAAATATTAAGTCCTTGGGAGAATATAAATTACGGAACTTTTTGTAATACAGTGGAACCCTGGACAACTGAGTTTTTGAAGTTCTATGTGTTTGAGGTATGTCCCCAAGCCCGGTATTGTTTTTCCTTTGGAAAAAAGAAGGTTTCTTCAAGGAGCAAGAAATCAGAAACAGAAGCTAATGCTACCTGGCTGAGAAGAACATTTCTGAATTATTTTTCTGTGTGTTTCTGTAATCACCCCCACCTTTTGTTGCATGTTTCCTGTATGACAGTAAATATTTCTACACAAACTCGGGCAGTGTTCTAGCAAAAACTGAATGTCTCGCTTTCTGAAACCAGTGGATTCTGGCACAAGCCTTTTCTTACTTGTCTTCTGAACTGTCAGCAACAAAGATTTAAGAACTTTCAGGGGAGGTTTAAATGACTGGCTTTCTATAAACTTTGCAGCTATCCAGTTGTGTATGCAGTGTAAAACTTGCTTTGTAACAAAATCAGACCATTTATTTCCTTCTTTAAGATTAATGGAGCATTTTTGAGAATGGCAATGTAACATCTTAATATACAAAACTAAGATTTATAGTAGTTTGTGATAGTATTTAACTGCCTTAGAAGTTTTGTGTATACAACTGAATTATAATTTTAATAGTAGTGTTACTTATGGCATCTGTTTTTAAGTTACTACATTTTTCCTTCTGATGTTTTGAACCATTTTGTTTATTGTAGAGACTTCGGAGCTGTTCAGCAATACACCATTAAAATAATAATCTCGGTGGCTTGGATATCTGGATGAGTTTTCTGACTTACAGATAATAATCCAGATTTTTACAATAAGGGATTGAACATAATCTTTCCCATATGAATATTGTGAAAAATTATTTAAAAAATCGTAGTTCTTCAAAGGCAGACGACAGCAAAGCAGTGAATTTGCGAAAGAGCTGAAATTGCTATTCTTGGAGCAGTTTGCCATTAAATTAGCTAATAGTGCCTGCACTGCTGTCCAGAACTTTGCTTTCTAAGTCTTAAATAAAAACAGTAATAAAGAAGTTATATAATGTGGTGTTAGTACAGAAGGGAAAAGGGAGATATTCAGAAAATACTGCCTTTAGGAAATGAGTTAATGGGTGAGCTTTGGTTCTTAAACTATAATTTCTGAGATGTTTTTGCAGTACCAGAAGCTTCTGCGCCATTAGAGAACTGTGTTGTAGGTTACGAGTTTTGTCCTTTTATGCTTTTCTAGTCCTTTCATTCTTTTAAAATTAAAACAAAGCATGGGTGACATCCTTGCTTTTTCTTCACCTTATCTTTTTATACAGTGCATACTGCTTGGCTTGGGGTTTTCTCTGAACTAAGAGAATTTTGTTCCTGCAGTATGCATGTGGGAAGCACACTGAGACAATGGAAGCGATACAGATCGGCAGCCAGTTTTCCCAGTATTGCTCCTGTGCTGCTCATCCAAGTCAACCTGTTTCTGGCACTGTGGAAGCCTGGTAGAGCTGACAAAGCTGAAACCAGTAATACTCAACTAAAATTGCACTAAATTAACTGAGGCCAAAGCAGATGTAATTTTGTAGGAATTTATGTTGTGGTGGGGTTTATAGAGTCACTTGCTGTAAATGTTTCCTGACACAGGACACTCGCAAGCTCTGGGGTTTTTCGTTTTATTGTTATTTCATCAGACTTCAACCACTGGCTTTGTCACTTGGGGTCTGCCTCAGGGGTAGTTGTGTTTGGTTGTGTGTGAAACTTTCAGCCAAAACAGTGCCATTGTTTTTAAGAGTGGTGCCATAAAAATTTATATATTTGGGTCATGCTAAACCCCTGTAAAAGTTCTCTGTTAAAATCTGTAATAGCTTGGGACTGGCAACTTGATAACTATTTGGAGTGTGGTGGATCTGTACTGTCCTTAAGAACCAAATCTGTTTTGATGCTTTGTGGAAGAAATAAATACCTTCTTGATGTGCAGCTCTCTTTATTAGTTTAGTTAGTTTGTTTTAATTATCCGATTGTAAATATTTTTCTAGCTTATAAATTATGTTGATGTTATATGGAACAAGAAGTATTTATGATGGGAGGAGAAAATGAAAATCAGATCATTTCATCAAGGCAGAAATTACTGCATGTTGTGCATTTCAGGAAATAAGCTGTGGACAGAGATGCAGGAAAATGCACAAGAACTGCAAGAAATCACATCTGTGTCAAATTCCACTGATACTTGAGAAGGGCATGCAAAGTATAATTATAAAAATGTGATATTAGTAGGAAACACGACTTAATCTGTATTATTTTTTATAGGATGTAATAAATAAAAGACCACTACATACAGTCATTCTAAGGCTGCAAGAAGCGTATTTTAAATGCAAACCAAAATGCTGGTAGACAGAAAAGTTATTTTTAAACTTCAGTAAGTTTTGTTTTTCCATTGTTTAGAAATACCCAAAGGAAGTGGCTGTATATAATGGATTAACAGTTTATACATTTTCCTGTTCACAGCTGAAAAAATCCTTAATCCTGTATTGGCATGCAGAATGTGAACGCTCAGGGCAGTTATACATTTCACAGACTTTGATTTGTAGTGATGGTCATAACTTTTCCAAGTATTTCTAACCTGTTTTTCCTCTATGGAATTGTGGACACTTTCAGCCAAAACGTACTGCTTACTGGTATAAATGGTGAGTGGATTTAGTAACAATTTTTTAGGATAAGTCATTAAAATGTTATAGTCAGATGTCATGTGTCTTGCAGCTAAAATTGTCTTAATGAGTCTGTTGAAGCTGTGGGCTGTTCCTCAGCCTGCTAACTGTTGTTTTTATCCATTCAGTCCTTTGATAACTTCCTGCCTTCCAGCCCTACTTGTTTATATTCCATCTCTTCTCTATTTCAAAGTCTCACCAACCAAAAAACACCAAAAGAGATCCTGTACTTTGACTGGATTGCTCTTTGTCAGGGACACAGGCAATTGGAATACTGTTCGGTTCTTTAACCAAAATCAGAAGTTTTTCCAAGATCAAGCTCAGATAAAGAACAGCTTTAATAATACTATCAGACTTTGTTTGGCTTGAACAGTTGGTGCCTCCTGTCACTGACCCAGAAGTTGCCCTGGGCTGTGGGTGTGAAGAGGCTGATCTGGCCTCTCTTCTAGTCACATTTTGCTTTTTACCTGGGGGCTGCAGTGCTGTTGGTGGGCACCGGTGTGTGAATGAGTCCTGAGCCGCAGAGAGAAATCCAAGCTCACCCTGCCAAAGAGAGCCTGGGAGTTTGTGGGAATGGATGATGCTGTAGGATTGAGACCATGTTAAATTTATATAATGCAATAATTGTGGAGCAAAAGAGATTCGTTCCCTTTTAGATTCTTGTTTTGAATGCCTCTCTTCAGACTATTTAAGTATTTTATTGAAGACCTTTTGGTTGGTTGCAAAAGGCAGGACAACATCTCTATAAATGGAATAATAATTGCACTGTGCACTGGCGAGCGGAGACCAACATCTGGATCCTGGTTATCAGTTATCTTTTAATCATAAATATGTAAAATGTCTTTCTTCTCAGATTCTCTTTGCCAGAGTCCAAGGCATAGTCAAAAGGTTAGTTACTGGCTGTGTATTCCTTGTCCGGAAAGTCAGGAGAGATACAGTGGAACAAAGAATGATAGCAGATTAGGATGGCATTTTAACTGCACAAATGTGCTTTTGAGAAAACTAAAAAATTGCCTCTTGCTTAACAGTGGCATTTTTTTACCCTTCAAGGGTTTGGAATAAGCAGAGAATAAAGGAAATTTGTAAGCATATTTCACATGTTAAAAAGAAACCATTTTGTGTTAATAAAAGGTAGGTTTATTGATGGTGAAAATAAACCAGATCCTCCTGTTAGGCACAGAGTGGAGAAAGAACAAATTCTGCTTCATCCCCTGAGACTGAGAATGGCTTTGCCTCTGTGCCACTCCAAAGTGCTGTCTCTGCTGAGGTGAAAAATAGTGTTGGTGAGGACTTTTGTGTCTCTTCTAAAGACAAGAGTATGACTGTGTCTTTGAAAGACAACGTAGTGGCTGGAGTGCAACAGCTTCTTTGTACTGATTTGAGCAGAAAATGAATCTTTGTCTAAAGAGGAAGAGTGATAAAACCAGTAGTTCAATAGCCCTGAGGCTCAGAGGATTTGAAGCCTTGTAAAAATCAATCTGTAATTAGTGTAAGAATTTTGTTTGGAATATGATCTGAATGCATTCCCATGTTGAAATTTGCAGGTTTGTGTTTTGGGAGCTTGCTTTCTCAGTAGTAGAGAGGGGTTTTTTTGCCCTCTATGTATCAATGTACCTAAATAGTTCTTCAACCACTGTCAGTAATGTACCAGCTTGTTAAAGAAGATGATGTTGATTTAGTGCAGTGTAATTTTATGGAAAAGGACAGGTATTTTCACACAGAACTTAGTTGCTAGCACTTAAAAACCCCAGTTTTAAATGCCTGTCTTTTTAAAATGTGACCTTTACCTTCCTAATCTCGAGGGAGAAAGAGGCTGGAAAAGCAGAGCTGACTTCTGCAGTTATGATAAACAGACATTTATCAAGTCCTGTCTGCCTACATGCTGGGTTCTGGAAGCCCATGGCATCACATTTCAGGTGAATAGAGCCCTTAGTTAAGGCTCTATCCCACAGAAAATATTTGAGGTTTTTCAGTCTATACAACCCTAAAAGATGCAGAATTCAGCTTTGCAGGAGGCTGACCAGTGCAGGAGGAAGCTGGCCTGCTGTGGAAATGGGAAGCCAGCACTTTAAGCATAGTCAGCTCATGTTAGGAGAGTGACACTTGAGCTTGGTCAGCAGGTCAGCCACTGTCAACTCTTCCCTTTGGAAGATGTTTGGATCTCCCAGGATTGCACTGCCAGGTTGACCAACGAAAGATGGGGATATACATGGAGAGAAGAGCTTGACAATGTGGACAGGGACAATGAAGAGAAAACTCTGTACTTATAAAAAGGAAAGAAACCCAAACAGGCAGAGTGTTCTGAACAACAGGAGGGAAACTGCAGAAAAGGAAAATGAAAACTGAAAAATGGGGCTGGAGGAAATGGAGACCAGAAAATTAACAGAAATGCTAAGGAAAGTGGGTGAAGAGCAGGGAGAAAACTGGAGTGTATCAAATGTGCAGTACATCCCACATGAAAAATAATGAAGCTGGGATTTGGCAGTTGTTGAAAGAAAATCTCCGAGCATTTCTGTCTGAGCTTTGGTTGAGGGGAGACCTCAAGCTCTGTCTCCTCTGCATACTGCAGAGCACACACACTTGTTTGAGTATTTGCCATGGGTAACCTTTTTTCCTCCCTGTGGACTGGCAGCTATGGAGATCCATTTCAAAACAGATCAAAATCTGTTTGCATGGAAAATCAGTGGAATAAACTCTTCAGTAGAGAAATAAAAAGGGTTCGGTCTGACGAGGGATGAAAGCAATTTTTCAAGCTGAAGAGCTGTCTGGTGAGAGAAGCTCCTTCAAAGTCCAAATAAATGTGCTTAGGTACTAGTGTGTATGGCTAACGGGTAGACTGAAGTGAGTTGACTGTGCTCGTGACTTTGTGTCACTAGAAATGCATCAGCATGGCAAAGATGTGATTGCTGAATGATTTAATGTAGAGTCTGAAGAATTATAGCCATCTGATATGCCACGAAGAATGCCACCAAGAATTAGGGGCCTAAGTAAAGCTTACTATCTCCTGCTCTTTGTCATGCTGATTGCTGCCAATTTGTTTGCATTTCAAAAAAGGAAGGAGCCCAAGGACCAGCCACAGAACAGGATTTTGCAAGGACTAGTCTATGAAAGTGCTTTGTGAGGTGGTACTTTTGCGCTTACAGGGATATATTTGTGTTTATGGGTGACTTGGCAAGGCTTTAATTTTCTCTTAGTTTTCCAAATTGCAGTCCAGCAACCCCTGTTACATGGGGAATGCTGTTAAGAATCAGATAAAAGGTTAGTTTATGGTCAAGGAAGATTATACAGCAGTGTCTCTGGATGAGTGGTTTTACTAATGATCAGATTGTGAACTCCTCAGGCTAAAGACTCATGTTTGTGCAGCATGTAGCAGAATGAGCTCTGGCATATGACTGGAATCCTTGGGCTGTATCACTGCACAAGTAATGAATATTAAGTAAGTAAGCAAGCAAGTGGCATTTGTACTGGTTGGGTGCCCCAGGAGATTTTAACTCCTCCTCATGGACATATATTCTGAATTTCTTTGGCATCGGCCTCAAAATGAAGTACTTCTGTGTGCCTGAAGGAGTTCTTTTTTAATTCCTTGCAGTACATGAGGCTGAGATCCTCCGGAAGCTTCACAAAACTGAGTATTTATAGGTGTTGGCTTTGGAAGTGAACAGTGCTGCCATTACCACTGATAAGAAATCTAAGTCTAGGTTTGTAAATTAGTGCAAAATGTTCTCTTTACCTCCTTGTGTTTTGCTGGGATCTTTAGGATTGTAGGCTGTAGAAGATGGAGTGATACACTTCATTCCAAATAGAGAAGCAACAGGATATCTTATTGACACAAAACTGTCAACAAAGTCCAATGGTAAATGTGACAGTTGTTTAACAAGGTTGATGGCAAGGCAGACTGAATCAGGCACTGAGGACAGGGTAAGTCAGACACTTTGGGAAGGCTCTCATGTTGAGGCATGAGGTTCAGAGAGGAACCCCTTGGTTTCTTCACTCAGAATTCTGAGTCTAGGTGCAGCTTGATCTAATCCTAGTCTCAGGCTTGGTCAGTGGTTTATGTCTCAAGGATTATATGTGCACAATCAAAGATAGAGTCTTAATAAAGCTTCAAAGCATAGAAAGCCATTAGTCACTTGCTGAGGATTTGTTGTGGCAAGGCATCTTGCAACCTCGAGGGGTAACCTTGAGAGACTTCTCTGCTCAAGGGGAGACCCTGGCCTGCAGCCCACTGCTGTGCAGGACAGCTCCGCAGGCTGTGGGCTGTCCACTGTTTAAAGAGGAAGATGACTGACTTATACTCGTATTTGCATACCAGCAAGACGTCTGGGTTGCTGCTCCAGACAGCCCTTGGCTACTGTGTTGTCATCCATCTCCCCAAAGACCAATTTAAGCAGGATTCAGCCGTCATGACCCCCACTGGTGGTTGTTGCTTGGGAGTGGGGGGAGCCTGGGGGAAACACACCACTGCATTTGCATATTATTACTTTTAATTTCATGCAATTATAAAAATACATGCTAAATAAGCCCCAGAGCTACTGCATCTGCTGTTTAACATAACTCGTAAAATGAAAAGTAAGATTTATTTGATTCAGCCTTAAAAATAAAATGAGATTATTCAACAGGTAGGAATTTGAAATCCTGTTTGTACTGATTAAGACACAGACTCTAAGGCTAAGCATAACTCACCTGCAGGTCAAGTTATGTCTTATTTAATAAGAATTTCTCTAACTGCTGTTTCCCCTGTTTTTCCATTGCATGCTGTTAAACAAATTGAAGGAGATTGAGGAGTTTGGTGCTAATGCAGCTTTGAGAGGCTACTGAAAGTGTCTTGATCTACACAGGAATGGAACCATAGGGCTGGTTACATGTGGGCAGAGGAAGGGAGAGGATCTGCTCTGTCTGCAGATAGAGCAGTGTAGGCAAGCTGCTGCTCCCATTAGAGCCAGGTTGGTGTTGATGAATACTGAGAACAAGTACTGGCACAAAATGACATGCAACACATTCTTGTTTTAAAAAAATTGTGCATTTTATCCTCTTGATTCTTTCCCTGTTGATCTATGGTGGTAACCTCACTTAGCCCATGGTTACTTTCTAGTGTATCTTTTCTGTTTAGAATCTTGTTAGTTTTGATATCTAAATTATCCAGGGTTTTGGTTTTATCTTTGGGTTGGTTTATTTTTATATATATATATACACACATGCATGTTATTTTACTGACCTGTTCAAAGAACTTGAATAGAGCAGGAATGGAGTAGTGACATGGATCGTTTCCTGAGCATTTTCTTACTTTCTTTGTCCTCTTTTTCCTGGGCTGATGCTATTTTGGTTTTACCATTTGAACTTCTTTGCTGGGCATAACTGCAGGGCTCATTGGTCTGAATTTCCTGGATTGCCCATAGATTTAACAAAAATATATATTTACAATAATTATTATACTTTAGTCCCCTGAAATTGTGTCTGTTTTTTTTACTGAAAAACCTCTTATTTACGTTAGCAGTTCAGTCATCTTGTAGGAGTTTGGTCACCATATAGAACTTTTAGACATAACTGTTCTTTCAGGCAACTTATATGTATGCAAGTAGTTTATTCCTGCACCCTTCTAACACATAAATTGCTGGGAATATTTTCTTCCCTATGAAGGAGGAAGGCAGGATACATTTTTTTTCCCCAGCACTTGTGGTAGTAAACAGAATAAAGGTTCTCAGAAATACTCCTAGTCTGCAGTGGCTGCTGTAAGCTGTACACTTGAGTCTCCAGTTTTCTTCTCCAGTTGTGTATGAATGAAGGAGGCTTGTTTGCTTTTCTGCCAGCACACTTGTTTTGTCTTTGAAAGCTCCTTTAGCAGTTCCTCTTAAATATTACTTGGTCCAGAGCTCATTCAAATGAATGAACCTATTCAATCACTGGGGAATAACATTGTTAAGTACTGCTCCAGAAGAATTGAGGCTGGGGGTGACTCTTGAGGCTGTGTTTTTAGGTAGTCCCCAATCATGTCACTGCTTTTCCCTCTTCCTAAAGAAATCTATGATTGAAAGAATCCCTCCCAGTGTTAGTATTCCTGCTCTGGGGCTCTGTGCAGGCAGCACAGTCTGACAGACACGGGCGCTTGCTTGCTGCAGAATGGGAACTCAATGTTCCTGAGCTACCTGGGCAGCTGGTCACAGCCTGAGATCCAGCAGAGCATGGAGACAGGGGTGACTGCTTGTGTGGTGAGGAGCCCTCGAGGATTAGTGGTGCTCCAGTCCTTTGATGGAAGTCTTTGGTCCTGATTTCTAAGCTGCATTTTAGAATGAGGGAGGCAAAGCATTTGCTTCACATACTTAGTAAGCCTTGAATCAAGGGTCATTCATAAGGCAGAAGAATTTCTGTGTGGTGACTTCATTTGTTCTGGACGTTAGAAGAGAATCCTAATGTCAAACCTATTTTGAGTCTGAGAAATCTGTTCTTGTCAAGTGCCTTATTCCGCACATGGCTGGATGCTTTCTGGTGGGTGCTCTGTAACTGCACCTCCAGTTGGTCTCAAAAGAGGTGCCCAGCCTCCTGTTGAAGTAACTTGCGTTCTTTGCTGCTTCTGCAGTTGGTAATTTTTGATTGGTTTTGTCCTTACAGATAGTAGCACCATGGCATCTGTACTGATCAAAGCTAAAGAGAAATGGCACTTCCTGGAAGTGGCTTTTCTCATTCTTCTACTCCTCTTTCCCTCACTCTTCAGTTTTGGATGGGCAGTAAAAACATTAACATTCAGTATGTGAATGTGTTCAGCTTCTGAGAAGAGGCAAACTACATAAGCTTCCAGAGAGGCTCAAGGGTAATTAGTTCATGTAAACAAGACAGTATCCACTTCTGTGCTGCAGCAGTGGATGGCAGAATGTCCTGCAGAGCTGGGGTTTGCTCTTCTCTTTGTCAGTTAGAAATGTCAATTTCAGTGCTGTCTCAAATGTTTAAATCCCACTACTCTGGGATTAAAAAAAGATTTGAGTGGAGGGGAAGAACAAAAAAGGTGAAGATGTGTGTAACTAGGAAAGGTCCCTTTTCAGCTGCCTGTGTAGCTTTTGACCCTTGAACAGCAATGCATAAAGGCAGGGCTGTGCTTTTGACCCATTCTGGTGTTTACTGAAGGGCAAAACTTAGAAAAAAATGTATTTTTGAACATTTTGAGTGGATTCATGAGTGGTGTCTTAAAAAAACTTTGAATGCAAGACTTCACATTTCAGCTGCAGGTCACTTGTGTACTGTGAGGGGGTTTGGGATGGTGGTGGGAGCTCAGAGCATATGGGCTCTCAGAGCGTCTGGTTTTGTGCATGGTACATGCCCTGCTTGTCAAAAATACATACACTGTGTGCTGAGTCAGAGCCTTACAAATTAAAATGCATAATCTGGGGCCTATAAGGAAAAAAAAAGTTAATGAAGATATATTATAGTGTCTTTTATCCTCCCCTTAACAAAAGAGAGCCCACCCAGCCACAGAGTAAGTTTTCACTAGCATGGCATAATAGTAAATTAGGGATCATGGGTGTGCTGCTGAGGCCACTTCAGTGGCTCTCACCCTCATTTTAAACATCAGCAAATTGGAGTTGTTTGGGTGCTTTCTCTCCTAGCTGAATCTGAATTGCTGAGATTTTTCTGTAAACAGGCCCCAAAGGTGGCTCAGGTATTGCAGTTAAAGGAATAACTTTCTCCTGTATCTGCTCTAACCAAGGAAGAGCGGTAAACATCTCCGTGATTTTGTGCCAACCAGGAACAATTTCCCTTTTGCTGGCTCAAGCTACTGCATGTGTTTTTGTGCTTTGAAAATCTGAAAGCTTAGACATGGTGCATGCTATGAACTGATGCCAAGCTGTGACCGAACAATCTCATTAAAAACACAAGGTAACTGAAGCAAATATTTCCTTTGAAGAAGCACTATCAGTTAAGTACTCATTTCCTCTTTTAAGTCTGACATTAAAGGGGCAAAGACAGGTGGGCTGATAAGAGCAAGATAAGGCTTGTTGAGTTAGTTTACCAGCTAATTTGGCAAAAAGTCTTATTTCATGCAGTTTAAAGAGCTTGTATCACTTGCATTTGTTGTATGAGTGATCAACTGGCTAAGTATCTAGTGTAATTGCGAAATGCTTTTGTATGTACATGTAACTTGATATATTTACATATTTTCCACAAGATGTAATATCACTAAGATAAGATCTCACCTACACAGTACCCATAATCACTGATGTTAATTCTTAGCCTCTAATAGGCTTTACCTTTAACCACAGCAAACCCAACACAAATGCAGTAATGTTTGCCTTTGTATTGCTAGAACTGCACTGGATCCTGGTTAGTGATAGTCCAATCTACAGGCTGCACCAGCTGAGATCCAAAAAAAACCCCAGCTATGTGAGTCTGCTGTGCATTTCCTAAACATTTAAAACATGCATTTGCTTAAAATAAATGTACAGAATGAAGTGCTCTTTCTTAGTGTAAAGTTCCAGCTTGTACCCCAGTTGGTGGATCATCCTAAGAAGAATTATTTGAACGCAGAAATCCAGCAGTACTGAAGTCCAACAACAGCCCGTATTCTTGTGTGTCTTTGCCTGCTTTCTCTAAGGATCTGGTCTTTGAACTGGTCTGTGATACCTGCTGCCAGCCATCTTGCAGGTGTAGTAGGCAGGAGGCAGGTTCTCTGCAGGGTGATGGTTAACTTGGCCCTTACATTCTAGAGGAATGCAGTAGCTCTAGGACACCACTCCAGCTGGTGGGACTAATGAGCTGTTTTATGGCAAAGTGAGCAAAATCATTTGCCATCCAGGTACAGAATGCAGTTTATATGACCAAATTTAGTGATTAACTGTAATCCTATTGCTTATTGTTTCTCAATTTTTTTATCAAATAATTTTAAGAGATAGAAAGCAAGAATTTTCTTTGTTTTCTTAACCAATGCATTGAACACAACCATGTGGAAGTCAGGAAAACAAACGTGGAAGAGACCCATAGCAGAACTATTGTGAGTATATTCTATGTCTCAGAGTGTCTCATGGCCATTTTGCCCACAGGTGTTACATGTTACTATAATTGCAGTTAGTGATAAAAGAAATACAGTAGTGTAAAGAATAAAGCCTAGGTCTGGAAGGATTCCCATTAGCTTCAATGGGCTTTGCTTGGGGCCCTAAGAAAACACAGAAGGCACTTTACAGAACAGACTAAAATCACATTAGTTTTTTCTGGCACACCGCTGGCCTTCCAACCTTTACCCTTTCCCTTTCCATCCCCTAAAAATGTAGAGGTATTTTGATTCCAAATTATGAAGGTGCTGTGAGGGTCAGGATCCCAGACCATTCCAACCCCAACCATTCTATAATATCAGGTGCGTTAGTTCTGTTGACACAAAATATTTTGCATCACTTTACAAAACACAGGAACAGTTCATTCTTGCTCTGGAAAGTTCATCAAGTGAACATATAGGTTTCTTACTACTGTCAGGGGACTTCCAGCACCCAGTTGTGAGTCATAGCATTAATGTCTGGGAGGAAAGAACATCTTGTAAATTGTTTCAGAATTGTCTTTTACCTCCTGTTTTAGTGGGCTCCCAAGCTTTTCTCTGGGTCAAGATGCATTCAACTTTAGAAGATGGGAACATGAGGAATTACAAGACATCCGTGACTTTTTCCATGAGAAAATAATAATAAACTTTCAGTAACTGAAGGATAAGTTCAAGCTTCCCTCTGGAGACTTGCACATGGATTTTCAAGTAAGAGAGTTCTGATGTCTGCTAAGAAAAAAAATAAATATCTCACAACAGGGAAGAATTTTTTGGTAGAATCGCTCCTCCACAGCTGAGACTTTTAATTGATGTCTGCCCTAGAGAAACTTTATACCATGTTCACAGCCTTGCAAACACAACTTAGCAGAGAGAGGAGCACTAAGGCACATGCATTTCCTCTTGCTGTCTGCAGGACCCTTCGTGCACGGGGCTGTAATTGTCCAATTCTGTACCTATTAAAGCCTCATGGTAGCTTTGCTGTTTTCTTCAGTAAGGTCAGGACTCCTTGTAAAGCAGTGGAGAGGAAGCATCACGACTGTAAAGCCACATACCTTATCTCCTGCCTTTTAATCACAAAGGGTGTATTGGTGGCTCCCAGAGTGAATGGAAAAAGGATCTTGGTGAGGTGCAAGAGGAGCTTTCTTTGGCTTTTGTTGGTAGTTGCTTTCTGTGAGAAAGTTGTTCAGGTAACTGCTATGGGGATGACTGCATCCTGCTCAGAGCACCTTTTTTAAAATCATTCCTGGATGGTAAAATGCTTTGAGCTCTGCTCCCTCCCCTGCCTCATTTTCTTCCAGCTTCCTGGGCTGCAGCAGGTCAGAAAGGAGAATTTGTCCAGCTCTTGCTGCCTGCCTGTCTGCTTCCTTGCAGTGGTGGGTCTGTTCTGCTTCTCACCCTCCCTGCATCCCTAGCTCTGGCAAGGTGCCTCTCCTCCTGCAAAGAGTCTTTCCAGATAGCAGTGAGGCCATAGTGAGGATGACTGTGGCAGCCTGCACAAGTGCCCACCAAAGACTGACAGCATGAAGCCCTCAGCCTACCCAGCTCACGGAAGCAGAGGTACTGAGTGAGGCTTCTTGTTTGCAGGCTTAGGAACCAGCACTGCATCTGGTTACCATTTGTGACTGAAGAGTGTGTGTGCTAGCTGTACAGTCCAGAAGGAGATAGCTTGGATCTGAGTGAGACAGAAATGCTTCAATTTGTGCAAAAGGGGACAGTGCTTCCCAGGAAAGCTCTGTCCTGTCCCTGGTGGACAGGCAAGGGAGTATTTGGGGTGCTGACATTAAGTTCTCTCCTTCATTTTTTTTTCCCATCACTTTCTGAATGTTCTGAGCATAAGTGACCCTTTAATGGAATTGTTTTTTCCTGTGTCTCCTCACGAGAGCTGCACATTTATCCTCGTGTTTGGAAAAATTTCTAAATATTCACATGAGCTTCAGCATAATTTATTTTCTTTTGTAGCTTAATAAAATCCTGGTTTCATTCCATTTAGCTATCTCTGGGAATTTACAGAAGGCCAGTGCGACTAAAGGACAGGACTGAACTAAGGGACAAAGGAAAACAATCAACTACATGAGTACCTAGAGTTTGCTTGGAATGCAATGATGCAGCTCCAGTGCTGCTTTATAAAAAAGCTGGTAAATTATTAATACTTCTAGGAGGAAATGAACACAGAAGTGGTTCTGCAATGTCTGCCTTGCTCTGACATGTAATGTATTTATACAGGCTTCTTCCCCTGTCCTGTTGAGCCAGAGTTGTTATACCACATCTTTGCTCCTGAGTTAGATGTGTTCCCACTGGAACGTACCAGTGCTCTGACACATGGGTTGGCGGTTTCCTTGTTTTGCTGGAATGTTACTGGTGTGGGAGACTGATGTTGCAGGAGAAAAGGTTTTGTAGTGAACCGTCCTTCTTTGCCAGTGGAGGGTCTGTATCTCATACCACAAAATCTCTTATCTGGTGAAGACTTTCAACAAAACAGATGTGTTTGCTCATTAGTAAGAGGTTATGTGCAATGGAATGTTTGCTACTAACATAAATCCATACTGTCTGGTACCAGTTGCATGAGCACAGAGGGAGTGCATTTGTGTACACCCCACTTTCTTCATGCTACAGGAGATTTTCCACTTTATTAGCCCTTAGAATTACTTCTGGTACTTGGGGGCCAATGAATTTTGTTTAAAATATTCTATATATCGGGAAAAGATGATCAAACCCAAGTTTATTTCATTTTAGAAATTATCACACACCTGTTTAGTAAAATAGAGTGATACCGTGTTCCTTAAAACTGAGACATGCTGGGATTTCTCTTAAAGCAGATGAAATCAGGCAACACAGAGAACTGGATACAGTAAAAGTATTGGAGTACTTAATCATGTTTTGCATTTTTAAACAATCTTTACTAAGGTGTGCCATACTTGGCTAATGAGATGTGTTCACTTTAAAAGCCCTTCTATTGTGTTTATCAAATCACTGTTACAGTACAATGCTGTACTGAGTTAGAAAAAAATCTGAAGCTGTTTTGTGTATTTTCTCTCAAGGTTAAAGGTTTGAATCATGGGATAATGTGTGATATCTCTAGGGCTTCTTGAAACAGTTCAAGAACACTCACAAAGGACTCTTTTTTTGTGCTATATTTACGCAGAATTTAACATCATGTTCCTTTGGCTTAAAAACAAAAGATGAAGATATCAGGAAAATAGCCTCTTCTTTAGCACCACTGTATACATTTAACAGAAAACCTTGAACTGTTTTGCAAGGTGCGAGAGTTGGTCACACACTGCTATTCTCAGTTGTGATTTTTCTTTTAAAACTACCCTATCAGCCTAATAGGAGTGGAAAGAAATGCCCTTTGAAGAATGAACATTCCCCTTTTTCAGTTAGAAGTTACTTTTACAACAAACTATGGCTTGTTTGTGCTATGGCAAGTTGCAGTATTTAAACTCAAAATCTCTCTCCTATTTAAAAAGTAATTGTCAAAGAAATATTTTGGTCATAAAAAATAAAAAGATGTGGAAAGTTAAACCCCTTGGTATGTATTTGTCAAGTACACATCTTGCTTTTTCAGCTGAAATGTCCCAAGGAAAGCTGGTGAGCTCTCAGATGAGAGTTGCATTCTCTCCTATTAATTATGATTTCTTTTTAACTGCTGGGCAGAGGTTATACAATCCAGCTCGTATTTCCATTGAGAAGCAAGTTAAACGCTTGCTCTGTAGTTCTACAGCAGCATTTGACAGTCTGCAGAAAGCTGTCTGCATCTGCTGAAGTGACTGTGATTAATGCTGCAGTTCTGCAGCTGCTTCCAGTTGTTACAGGTCGGACAGGGCACAGCACCCCAGGTGTGTTTCTGCTCATCGGTTTTACGGACAACAGAAATCCCTCACAAAAAAATGAAGTTCCATTTATAAGAAGGTACTTGCTCTTGAATTCTAAGGCCATGTAATTAGCTAGGGGAAATCATCACAGTTCCTGTGTCCCCTGATACTTTCCTCTGCTTATGTTTTAACATTTTCTGTCAAGATTAATGCATTTATTATTTTGTAACTTAGTGCTTTCTGCGTGATTGTCTCCGAGTGGTTTCTGTATGTATAAATATGCCAGTCCTAGAGCTCTTGGGTATTCCTACATCCAAATACCTCCCAGTCTTCAACGTATTTCTCCCCTGCACCACCCACGAAGCTATTGCTCAGGCGTGTGGGGAATAAACAGCTCAACTGGGGCCATGCAAAAACTCTGTGGTAGACCAAGAACTTGATCTCTGGCTCCCTCAGCTCCCCAACTACTCTTCTAAGCTTGCTTTTCTTACTGCAAAAGTCAGATGTGCTCTACTTCATGCTTGTTCAGTCATTGTTGTGGTACATGCGTTACACAAAGATATGAAGGTATATACTGTACCCTGGTGTCTTTGTGACATGTTTGTATGACAGCACTAGGTTTGGAAGCCGAAGGTTCAGCAGGGCTCAGAACCAGGCAGCCTGAACCGAAGGCAAAGCCCTTGCCTACCTCTGATGTGTTTGGAGTCCATGATGTTTGAGAGTGTCCACGTTACAGTCTGCATGGGTGGATTTCAGCATGGGGAGACAGATTGTGTCTATGTTTTGCTGTCATTCTAGAGTTTGCCAAGGCCTGGGGCTGACAGTCTGTTGAGTGAGCAGAGAAGGGATGTAGAATGCAGGCAGGTTGGGTCTTTAAGGTCCCTTCCAACCCAAACCCTTTTATGATCCTTTCACTTTTTCTGACCCAAACATACAACATTTTCCCTCCAGACATGTGTGATGCTGTTTCTGTTCTCTCCTGTGCAGAAACAGTGTATATTTTATGATTAGGAAAAAAAAGGCAAATCTGGACATCTGTGTTCCTAATGTGTGCAATTTGATACCTATTTGTCCTTCACTTGAGTAAAATACGAATTGCTGCTTTTGATCATTGTTGTCTTTTTAGGAAGCTGTCTGTGAGCATATTTTCAAAGTCTTTACCATGCATCTGTGACAGCTTGGTACAATTTACTGCTTTCTAGACTTTGTAGCCTTACTCAAATACTGCCCGAGTTGCTTTGCGGATATTTTCAAAGGGTTTATGAAAGCTTAATATTGCTATCATCTCTGTGCATAAATGATTACATGGAACTGAATATGATTTATTCTTCTAGAGGGATTTTTGAAGATGCCACATCCTATTTGTATGGTGCAGCTAGTTCTTCAGCATGCTGCATCATGCTTATTAACTTGTACATTTTATGTTGCTATGCATAATCTTTATCAGGGAGCAATCGTACAGTTTTAGCCTTGGTTTTGAGTCTTCTTCCTTTGGATCTGTCCCTTCAGCAGTTTACCTTAGTTTTAAAAGAGGACAATTGTGCTTTGTGTGATTTATTCAGATCAACACTTTTTGTGGAATGAAATAAAGTGGGGAAAAAAAGCCTATATACATCTGTGATGGCAAAGCCTTAGCCTTGGTGAGCTGCCAGTGTTCCATCAACTGCAGTAAAGCAAATGCAGGTTTAGACCAGCTGCAGCTGTCCCCGGTGAAGAGCTGATCTTGCTTTTTAGTAACCTCTGCAGCTTCAGTTTTCATCTATGGCTTCAGAAGTAAGTCAGACTTGCAAGTGGAGTCACAGGCTGGTTAACAACCAGACAGCTGCTGAAGAAAGTCAAAGGAGTGAGCTTCCAGACAAAGTATCTTTCTTCAAGACAGTGATGAGTCTTGCTTAGACTATTTTCCATTGCCTTGGCTTATCAAATCAGGTATTTGCCAAATGAAACAACATTTTAGTGTTAGAAATTCAAAATAAGGAACTACTTTGACACTGAAGCTATTAAAGTATATTCTTTCTTTCCCCAGTAACATGGTTCTGATGTAAAACTTGAACTCCCTTTGGATTCAGTGCATTTGATCTTCAAGAAACTCTTACAACATTTGGGTTATTTGTTCCAACCTTTTGTTCTCTGTGAAGAAATAATGAAATTTTGCTCAGCAACAGAGACTTAATGTGTTGAAGAGGTTAAGAGTTAATGTAAGGAAAGGCAAAACCGAGCTATGAAGAAATACTTTAGGGGAGAAAGAGAGGTGGCTAATGAGTAAAGGGTAAAAAGAAAAAAAGGGGTCTTGCATAAACTGTCGTGCCAATGAGGCTCAGAGGCAAAGGTGGCTGAAGAAAAGTGAGAAGCTGCTCTAGGTGCAAGGGAAAGATAGAAAGCTGAGAAAGTAAGGGTGGGGACAGTGGTATAGAGGAAGCTGAAGGAGGCAAAGATGTAGATGGTGTGAAAAACATACAGAGCACTCTTAAGTGAGGAAGAAGCGTTTTGAATTGGCAGTAGTAACTGGAATCCAGGAGGAATTAATTCAGAGATGTTAGCAGCACACTTTAGGACAGGGTAGAGGAGTCTGGAGGTGGAGAAGCTGGACAAAGAAAAGCTGAACAGTCAAGAAGGTGAACCAGTAGCAAAGAGTTTTAGCAGTAAGGAAAGTGCATAGCTTAAAGCTGTTGAAAAGAGAGGCAGGACATGCATAGATACTGAATTTATTGCTTAGTTTCAGAAGTTATTTGTAAAACTGATAAGGTAAACACCTGTAAAGTTTGCTTTTATCTTAAAGGCAGACAGTTTTTAAGCAGGGTCCTCTTGTCTTAAAAAGTCAAAACAAGTTATTGTTTTAATTAACACTATCATTTTCAGATGCAATCCAGCACATGTTCAGAAAGTAAAGTAATACATGTATCAAAGGGGAACTGTCTCTACTGTTTTCTTGCAGTATGGCTTGTTGTATAGGTCAGAAGTATATGGTATGTGCAGTACTAGGTTTGTGGTTCAGATGACCAGGCTAGAAACTTGGCAGTGTTGACAGTTGGTTCAGTAAAACCAGGTACAGAAATCAACTGAGGTTTCTCATCCTGTTGGCCAGAGGAACAGGGACTTTTCCTGAAGGTGAAACATTTGAGCTTGGAGGGAGGAAAGAGTTCCAGCTACTACAGTGAATGTCATGAGCTGGGAGCAGAAAGAGCATTTGCAAAAAAGAAATACATGTATTGCAGTAACAGTGAATTGTAACTCCTTGGAAAGGGATAGATGACTGTATGATGGAGGTGGGATGGGGAGACATCATGGTGCAGATGACAGTTCCTTTGCTATATACTTCCAGAAAAAGGAGAAAGGGCTATATTGAACAAATATATCAGATGAATGTATTTTGAAAGGTATCTTGAGTTCAGTAACCTTACATGGCCCAGACTGTTTCTTCTGAATTCTGCATTGCTGAGAAAGGCAGTCTCCTTGGAGTCCATAAGAAGGCAATGTCAACAGGACCTGCTGCAGCATTACTGTATATTGGAATATTTTTGGAAACCCTGCATATTCTGGGCATGTGACATGCTCTTCTGAAGTGCAGCGCACCTCAGAGCCCTCACTGGCTTCAGTTGCTCAGTCAGCAGTTACAAAGCACAAAGAGCATCCAAACCTTTGAAGTATGATAAACACTGAAAATGTTTGACCTGTGTTTTTTTTTCTCCAACTATCAGACTTTTTCCTGGAACTCAAGAGAGTTTTCACTTAAGTTGGTTAAATACAATTTAAGCAAACCTTTTGCTTCTGATGCCAACACTGCTTTTGGACTATGACTGGAGGCAATCTAGTATAATATAATCTAGTACTAGGATGTAATCCAGCGGGCTTCTTTTTGTGGTGTGAGTTTTTTTGTTTGGTTGGGTTTTGAGTTTATTTAGTTTATATCTCCATTTTATTTCTATACATAATCCTGTAAATGGATTTGTTTCCCTTATTATTGTTGTTCCTCTGGTAGAAAGTTACACGTGAGTCTAAAGCTTTTGGGAATGTGCATGGATAAACTAGGGTAATATCTGAATTTGTAAATTTTGAGATTGAGGTGTGATCCTCAACCCAAAGGTCTCTGTCTCCATCTGTTGGAATGAGAAGGGCATAGCCCCAATGGCTGCTTGTTTGGACCCATCACAATGAAATTGTAATTTCATTTTACCGTGTCTCCTTCCACTACCTTCAGTCTAACCAACATTAGCAAGAGCAGCAACTTGGCAGTCTGCTGTGCCATGGAGGCAGAAAGTTTGTCCTCACCAGGAAATAATAATTATGGCAAGACCTCTTAAGGTGTTCAAACATAGATTCTGCTTCCTGAAAGACAGGCCAAAGTACCTAGAAATAAGTGTGATATAGATTACCCAGGATCCAGTTGCAAAGCCCTTCAGAATCAGAGGGGTCACTCTCTGACCTCAGTATGATACAGACCTGAACCTTAGAAACAGGAGAAGTTTCTATCCAACTTTAACCAAAGTACCTGCCATAGATCCCTACCAGGGCTTGGAATGTAAAAAGAAGTGCGTTACGCACCCAGGAGTTCTGTTCAGAAGCCAGTTGTTAAGAATTTTCCCCCTGGAGACATTTCCCTCCCAGCTGCTAGAGGTTGTTCTCTGGAGAGTTCTCCACCTCTTCTGCTGTGCAAAGAGCCACGCTAAGAACACCACAGGAGTTTGGCAACTCTCCTCAATGCCTGCACTTCCTCTGTGCCTGCTGTGAAGCAGTCCCACCCCTGACATTACACTGTTGGTTCAGTAGGGCAGGATGACTTCGCATGCTGCGCTGGTACGAAAGGGAGTTTTCTGTGGCAGTCTTTTGGAACATTGTTCCATGATTTGGATAAAATGTATTTATAAATGTTAACAGAATCTGTCACAGTGGTTTTCTTCTCAGATGATAAAGGGAGAATGCTGTTTATAAATGTTGGGACAGGTTCTTGAAGATTGTCGTGGTAAATTTGTTCAGTAGGAGAATTTGAGGCTAGTAAAGATTTAATTACGAAGATACCTTGAAATCAACTGTGGTGGTCTATCACCTGAGATCTGGGAATTTCAGTTCTGTAGGCTAAACCTGCTTTTGCTGCATATTGTTCTCTTCTGTAAGAGAACTTGCTGCTGTGTGGCAGCAGATGCACTGTGGCTGCTGCCCGGGCAAGTGGCCGTTCCAGGCAGTGGCTCGTTTACTGATGTAGATCCTGGCTTTTCCATCTTGCCCTGTAGGTACATAGCTGAGGAGTCCCAAGAGGACAGCACAGCAGCAGCAGCCTATGCAGACTGCTTGGTCATTTCTTTGTGACTACAAAGGATTTTCATCCCTTGGGATTCATTTTCCTTTAGAGTTGTTGCTATTTGGTTTTAACGGTAGAAATGAATCTTGCTTGGATTGGTCAGGATTTAGTATGTTTCTGCTTAGAGCTGCCGACTTGCCCCATGTCCTTTGTCATTCTAATCAGCATTTGAAGAAGTCAAAGCTCAGGGAACAAGGAATGTTGCTCTGATGATGCCCAGTACCTTGTCTTGGACTTACTAATGGCTGGGAAGCATCTGTCCTTTGAAATGGTAAATGTTTTCAATACTGTCTTAACAGTTATACAGCCATTTTAATTTCTTGTTTTGTATGGCATTGTAAGTGTCTTACCCTCTCTCAACATGAGTTTAGAGTTCATCCAGCAGAATTTACCTGGGGACTGATTTATTTTGGCTTTTCATGAATTTAAGAGAATGTTTGGCTTTGGAAAGGGCAGTGTTCCATTTGACAGGTATTTGTAACTCCCTGGTTTAATAGGGTTTTAGTATAGTGCTCAGGAGGTTAATTAACCCTTTGCCTTTTCTTAAGCTGCCCAGTACATATAAGCTTATACCACTTCTAAGGGAGGCTTTATTTCTGTTAGCAAGCTTACTATCCGGTTACTCAAGAGTAGCATGCCTACCTTATATACATTGTGTTCAAATAAACCCATCAATAAAAACCTTAGTAAAGCCATGCTGCCATGATCTGAGCCATTAAACAGTCAGTTGCAAGGTTGTCAAAAGAAGCTTTGAGATGGCAGGTTTAAAACAAAGATGACTCTCTCATGGGCTGCATGAGAGTAACTGGAGTAGCTGACACTGTCCCAGCTCTTCTTCAGAGGAGAGAATATTTTTTCTGGGCTGCCTCTGTGCTTGGTGGTATTTTTATTCCTCACATAGATTTCAAAACAAAACAAAGCAGTTGTTGCTTAGCTACCCCTCTGGAGCAATCCTCTCTCGCCATTTTGCAACTCTCTAATCCCAATGTTGAATTTTTTGCTTGTTAGAATCTATTTTTACTGGCCGGTGTTTTATACAGCACTTCTGGAACTTTTTCATCTGCTGGAGCAGGATGGCTGTGTACTGCTGGCTTAAAACTAGAGAAAGGAGCCCAATGGGGAGTCTGTGAAAGGTCCCACACCAGGAAGCCCACGGTGGCACAAAATCGGGTTTACTTCAGGTTCACGGATAATAGTACTCTGATGAAATCTCCTGCTCGGGGTGAAAGGATCTGTATGCCTTTGCCATTACCACATGCCTCTGTGTTAAGAGTAGATTTCGTTCTGGATGAGGGTAAAAATCAGAAAGCTGAATAACTGACTCCCATCTTCTTCAGGACTTCTTGAATGAGAAGCTATAAATTGGCATTTTGAGGTCATGATACTAATTACTGCAGAGCACAGCAAAATGGAGCTCGCTCAACCTTTTATTCAGTCAGACACAAACTGAAGATATCTCTAAATGAATTCTCTTGAAGGAAACAAGGCATGACCAAGAAGTGTTACATTTTGGTTAATCCGATCCGCAGGAGTTGCTCTCCAGGGCTCCTGTAAGCAGAGTTGGTCTGAGGCTGTCCATATATGCTTTGACCACTGGGCCGTCTCGCTTTGCCTCCTCTCTCCATGCACCCCAAGCAGCAGTCAGCCATACTTGCAGAGTTAGCCTGGTCTTAAATACAGCCCATTTCTCTTGCTAGGTACAGCTGACAGATCTTGGCACATTTTTATCAAATCTATGTTTAGTTTACAGCCTTTAGCCACAAGACCACTTTCTGGCATTGTTGAAGAAATTAGAGTCTGTTCCCATAAAGCTTGTTAGTTGACAGCATTTGTGTTGCGTGACTAATATGGCAATGGCAGCAAACTGCAGTTAGCTATGTGTCTCTTTGTCTCCTTGCCATGTGCCCCAGAGGGTATGTGTCTGTCTAAGGCCACCCTGCTTCCCTTTATCATTTGCTTTCTCTATAATGTGTGTTTTTTTGAGCTCACAGAGGGGATTGTGTGACTTGGATACCTAAACAGCTGAATGAAAGCTGCAGACTTTAGGTCATCGGTTTAGATCCGACTCTGCTGCAAAGTCATTGTCATCTCCTGCCTCATTAGAGTGATGCATGATAAGCAAATGGACTCAGAGCAGTTCCTAGAAGCCAGGTCACCTACCACTGTCCTGCTGGTTTGGTGCTGGGCAGCCCAAATTATGTGAACATATATGAAGAAGAAAAGACCCACTCATCCATGGAGCTGGCCCCTCTTGGGGAGGGTTGGGGCATTTTGCCAGGTCTGTACCAAAGACGTGGTGCTGCCAGGCAGTGTTTTGTATTCAACAAAAATCCCCAGTGTCTAGTCTGGAAATGCATGTGAGAACCCTGCTCCTTGCCAGTGTATGGAAGGCATCTGTCTCATGTTCACAGAACATCCTCACCAGCACCCAGAGGATTGTGACATTATTGAACCTGTCTGAAGCCCATGTAATAATCTATATATAATCAGATTCATTCCCTTCGACTCTACTTTCACACATCAAAAAAGACGTGGCGAGGCTAGATGATCCGGTAACTCTGTCTGCAAAGATGAATAGCTGAGAGGCTTCTAGGAACAAGGGACCCCATGCCACTGCTGGAGGGAGAGGGATGAAGATGGATGAGCCAGTGCCTCCAATTCCTTTCCTCCAATTGCAGAAGCAGCTCCAACATGTCTCCCTTCCCCCAGCTAAGGCTGAGATTTCAGTGAATCAAAGCTATAGAGTAGAATTGAGCCAGAGCCAAGGCAAGGCTCTGGCTCAAATCCACCAGCTAAAAATGAGCAAAGCTTTTGAGCCTGACTAGAATCTCTCAAAAAACAAACAAACAAACTCCTTTGCCAAATGCTTGTTGTATTCTTTTCCTTCCTTTTGGTAAAATTATTCATTTCACTTTCATCTGTTTTCCAGATTTTTCTCTTCTTTTTCCACTTCCTGATTATACATATAAATGTATCCCTGTCCTTATGTATATTTTAGATGTTTTCAGCCAGTTGTGGAAACTGGTCCTTTTTGTGGTGTTTTCATTGAGACAATCAGGGGCAAAGTTCTTGTGGCAGTGCCAGGTCTAATACCACAGGAAGAGCTGTGTCCGCTGGAAATACCACAGAGAGTACAAAACCCGCAGTCTTTTCTAAAAACACAAGATGGTTTTGAAAGCAAATCAAATACTGCAAAGTCAGCTCAGATTATTATTTTGTCTCAAATTGTTTATTTGGCTTTGTTTTGTTTTTTAAATGGGCGCTGAGGAACATGGCTTACGTTAAATGTGGTTTTGCCACTGTGTCCTTCCAGTTATAAGTGCAGCCATAAAGTAATGGAAATGTCACAGTTGCATCATTTATAGTCCTTTAGAGATACCCAGTTTAGTCAACAGCCAGGAAGCTGCTCTACCTTGAGGTTTTCTTGACACTGTGTCTTTTTGTCTTTGCAGTCTTTATACTCCAGTGGCATTCAGAAATACAGCTATGGCCCTGGATTCTTCAGACTTGTATGTCTGCATGAGTCCTGCTGAGATATAGTGTGCTGTTTGGTGCACAAGTGCTCGCAGGATCAAGAATCCTAATCTGTAACAAACATATCATGAGTAAATAACTTTGTGGGGAGGTGGGTAAGGAGTAAATCTCTGCTGTTAAAATGAAGGCACTTCTACCCAGTCATTGCCATCAAATGGGAATGTTTTTGTTTTCCTCTTTCACTATGAGTAGCCGTTTGGGAAACATTAATTTGATATTTTTGTTAATTAGCGCTAAGACCACAAATTATTGAATTAACTGTTTCTTCACAGACATCTGTATCACAAGAAGGGATTATAAAAATCCCTTTTAGTTTTGAAAATCTGGAATAGGGAGGGAAGCAAGCATTGGATGTTGAGGTTTGGAAATACATCCCTGTGTTTTTGGAATAGCATTCTTCTGCAGAAAGAACTGCTAACTCAGTGTATTAATAAGTAAGCAATTTCCCAGGGACAAGGAGTTAATAGTGGTTGTTGTGCAGAGGTACCTGGAGTGAGTATATACTCCTGGGTCTTGGCTGATGCTGTAAACCATAAGAACTGCACCAGTGGGTTGTGAATAGTGCTATGCCAGAAGTCTGTGTCTTCTCTTGAGACAATCCTTGTTATTGCAATACAATCCCTGCAACTGTATGCTTTGATTCTAGCTTAGGGAGGTGACTTCAGCTACTTTCTCTTAGATGGCAATTTAAAGTTTTTATTACTTTCACCAGTACTAAATTTTACTGTTCCTTAATTATACTGCATGTTAGTGCTGTTGTTTTTCACTTGTGCTTCAGGTTATATTGTGTGCAGGAGCACGCTGTTGGAGCTGCTCCGAATACTAAGAGATCTCCTTTTGTAGCATGGAACATTTTTTGCCTTTTAGTCTAAGTCTCTGTTGTCCTTCCTTGTTAAAAAATGAAAACAAAGGACAATTTTACTGTTTATTGTACACCACTTCAAAGCTGTTGTCTTGCCTGCGGGGAGAACTTGGTAGCCTTGTGGAAAGAGCCAGAGCCAGTGCATAAAGTGCCTCTGGCTCTTCTGACCATGGACGCCAGAAGACTCTCAGAGAAGTCTGGGTGGAGCTCCTGGCTGGGATGTTTGTGCAGAGATATAATCCTTTTTATGTCTATCTTTAATATGTCAGCATGGTCCACTCCGGAATTTACAATGCCAGTGGCTCTCTAGAGCTTTTGATGGATCCCTGGCGCTCGCCAGAATTACCCCTTATGAATGTCTGCTGGATGGCACAGTGTCCTTTTGTGGGAATTGCATCTGAAATCAGGTGGATTTGTGAGGGCTCTTGCCATGATGGTGACTGTTCTTGGGATCTGAGGTGACTTGAGGTCTGTCATGTCTCCTGAACTTCAGATGAGCATGGCGTGCATGTGAAGGACATCTGCAGCACAGTGGGATAGGGCTGGTCTTTTCAGCTGTATCTGCCACTTTTGTACTTGCTTGTCTCGGAGGGAAAGGTCTTTCTGTCTCTTTAGTATCGTGTTAAAATACTGTTTAACTGCCAGTGTATTTTCTCAGTCCTTTCTTTCCCATGATCATGATTAGCAAGATGTGTGTGTACAAGCAGATTCTTCCTTTCTAATTAGCTTATTCCTAATGCCCTGTTGATTCACTGTCATAATCCAGTTTTATGTGACCTCACAATCCTCTTGTGCCTCCTCCATCCAGGCGACACAACACAGTCAGCTCCAGACAAAAGCACACAGACAATTCAGTTTCTAAAAATGCCCTTATTACAGGTTTGAAGTTGACGCATGTCAGCAATAAGCAAAGCCCTCATCTTTTCCCAGCCCACAGTAAAGGTGACACTCCTCATTCAAGCCAGCTCAGTCCACCCCTCTGAGCCTGGAAAAACAGACCTTGCAGGGAGCCCCGGAAGTCAGCAAAACAGGTGCTGCTGGACAAATTAAATATCAGAGCAGAAGTCTGCGGAATCTCTATCGTTTAACAACAAATCGTGTATAACAGACAGCAGGGATCTGATTATGTGGTGTAAATGAGGCATTTTGTGTGTAGGTTTCTTCAGGTCTCTTAGATATTTAGTTATTTATTGTTTTATAGAATTTTCTAAATTAATCCACTCAAATGAGGCAGAGGTAACTAAATCAAGATAGCAGACAACCACATATGGGAGTCATGGATTGCACACACAACCCCAGCAGGCCAGCTCCCATCTTGATCTGCGTGGTGTTCATATGCTGTGTGCCATTTTCTGCCAAAGTAAAGATTCCTATCATCCTGGTGGCTTTGTTTGATGTCCAGCGGGGCAAATTCCGTGTATATGTGGAGGAAACTGGAAAAGTCTATGTTCTGCCATATCCAAAGGTCGCGGTTCTCCGAGGGAAAATTCTTCAGAGTCAAATCTTTCAGGATTTTAGTGTCTGAGAAAAAGTGAAAAACAGCCTTTCCCACAGAACAAACCCAGGTCTTGATAACGAGCTGTGAAGCATTCATGGAGGAATATTTCAGTTTAGAGCTTCAAGAGGGCACAGGTATTGTGATCTTCTATTGGTTAAAGGAATCACAGTCCCTTGCACTTACTGATGTAGAGGCCGTAAGTTTTACATTGGTCTGTGCATGCAGCTAAACTGGCGCTGGGGCTGCTGCTGGACATGGAGGGAAAATGTGCTGTCAGGAACAGGATTTTGAGCTGCAGAACAGCCGTGCTGGAGGGGATCACAGGTGTCTCATGTCACTGGCTGTGGGTCAGGAAAGAACACCAAAAAGAGTGGGAAATCCCAGCTGGGCCATGGTAGAGCCTCCTGACTGGGCACTGCCCAGAGTACCAAAATATCCCTGTTGATCCCTGGCTGTAGTGGTGGAGCTGAGAAACAAAGGCATTGCAAAATAGTGAAATGCAGCAGGTTTACAGGTGAGCAGCTGCTTCCCTGCAAGGAGAGGGCAAAGTCTGATGGAGCAAGGATAGGAGCCCTCCAGATCTGTCTGCTCCTGCCTGCTTTCTGAAAGGACTTATCCTTCACAGCATTGATTCCTTCTGTTTCAAACTCTTGGGTCTTCTTAAAAAAAAGTCAGTTCCTTCAAGGGAAAGTTTGGGTTTGTGTATTTGTTGTTTCTCGGTGTGAACAATTCAAAATGTCCAGTCAGAAGGGGGGAAGGAAGACACCTGTGCTAGCAGAGGTGCTATTTCAACCTGCAGACACCGACACACACCTAGGATGACAAGTCAGGCCTGCCACTGATTGCAGTAAGGGTAGACAAGGTGTGAATGGGTTCAAAGACTGTGCTTCCCCCTATAGTAAATAGAGTTTGTAGCACTGAAGGACTTTACAAGTAGTTCCAAGGTCTGTCTGTGGATGTTGAGCTCCTGACTTGCCTTGCAGTAGTGTCAGACTCCTCCCATAGCTCCCCTGGCCTGGCAGCATGGACTTTGCTTCAATTATGACTGGGTTAAAAACGAATCAGTCCAAAGCTTTTTTTCCCCCTGCACCAATTTGTGATCCATTACTTACTGCTTTCCTGTTCTTGACAGACCTCCCTAGGCTATGGCTCTTACTGCCTTGTCTCAGAGCTGGGCCCTGTATCTTGTGATTGTCTCCTTCCTCTGCTTGTGCCCTTTCTTTCTGGAAATGTAGAACCATGTGCCCTGGGATAGCTGCAGTTGCTAGTGGGAAAGGTGTACGTTGCTGCGTGCGCTGGGTGCTGCGTGTGCTGGGTGCTGTGTGCCAGTTAAACATAGCGTTAAGAAAAATGTCTTTCAAAATAAAATTCAGTAGCAAACTCCCTATTACTTCCTACTCATTAAAAGTAATCTAACAGTCAGTTAAAAGCTTTGCCAAACAACAGCATAATAATCTTTGTAAAACTGCATCATGGTGTTCAAGCTGTATTTTGCCAGACTATTACTTGTCTGTGTGTCCATGGCCAAAAAAAGAAGTTATGAACCCTGTGAAACTTTCCTTGCACACTAACAAGTGTGGTTTGTTCCTTATGTTGCAAGAGAAGGAATTTTTGTGTTCTTCTTGAAATTATTGTTCAGCCTTAAACTGGAAAACCTGTTTTTTCTCCTGAAGGGACATGCCATTTGGATGGCACACAGCTTTAGGCAGGGGACAGTTTATAGTACAAATAGGACAGGAGAGACTAACTGGGCAGACTTATTCAGAGTGAAGACACTAGACAGGCTGGGTTGCTCCTAACTCCAGGCAGACAGAGTGCAGTACTACCTATACCTGTGCCGGAAAGCTGCTTTGCTGTGCTGCCAGATGGGAAGTTGTGACCCGGTTACAGGAGTTTGTAGGCAACCATTTTTCAAAGAACAAAAGAATGACTCAGTGCAAGTAACCAGAGGATGTTGAGGTGGATTAAAGAGCTAAGGGAAGGAGTTCCCATCTATGTAGGTGGAGCCTGAGTGGGCCCATCACTGGGACTTCCATCTGCCCAGAAGTGAGGAGAACAAGGTGCCAAGACTCCGGGGAAGTGGGGTTCAGGGCTGCTGAGCTGTGGGGCTGAAAGTGGCCCACAGAGACACTATGGCAGATGCCATGCCCCAGGGATATGGATGCTGCTCCTGGGCTTCCTGGAGGCTTCAGCCTTGAAGCAGCTGCAGGCAGAAACTAAAGATGAGGACAGAAAGTTCCTCACTTTATTCACCATGGTCTAGGTGTTGCAGTGTTGTGGGGATCCCCCTTTAACCTTGCTTCACAAGTTTCTACTGATTAGTAATACTGGCATCCTTGTTCCAGGATAAAATGAGACATAGATAGTTTTGTGAATGAGCAAATGTATGCCTTTGATCTGGTAACACTGTTTGATAAGGTTCACATGATCATATCAATGTACTTTTATGGACGGGTATTCTTGCCAGATAGACTGTATCTTGTCTACTTTACAGTCCAGATACTGAACCATCCAAATAACTATTAGAAAAGAACGCAAGAACCCTAAAAGTGAACAGAGAGGTTTTGTAACTGCATCTTTTGATGACCTTAAATGGCCACATCCCTGATCAGGCTTTTAGGACAAAAAGTTGCAGATGTTTTCACACTGGGAGTCCTTGAAAGTCAGTTTCTCTCCAGCTTCACTGCCAAAACCCAGCCCAACTTCTCTTTCAAAAGCTGATAAAATCGTGAGTGCCTGAACCGGGAAGGAGAGCTCCAATACCTCATGCAGCTGGTATGTTTGCAGTGGGACACTGTAGCGAAGAGGTAACAAGCAGATTGCTATATATGATCTCAGCTGAAAGTAATTACAACAGTTTTCAAAACTGGATGCTGATGGAAGAACTTCTGAACGTGCAGGTAGGCAGTTTGAATGAAATACTAAGAAGAAATAGGATAAGACATTCATGTGGCAGAACTCCGGGTGGATTACATGATTTTGAAGAGGGACTTCAACAATAATGATTTCTTTTTTTTTTAACCTAGAAGTACTTTAAGGTTTATAGAGGTGCTGAATTTGTCATTTTAATGAGCATGCTGACTGCACCAAAGCCTGTGTGTCTGTCTTAGCTTTGAAATGGCATTTGGGTGCCTTTACAAGAATTCAGAAGCTGACTTCCAGCTGGGCCTCACAGAACTTGAAAATAGGAAAAAAGAAATGAAGCTTCTTGTACTGAAGGCTGATGCTAAATTCTTTGGTTTCTGTGAAATCTTCCATCAAGATATTTTGTCTTTGGTCATTGCAGTGTTAAGGAGGGCTAGCTGAGTTGAGTAAATGTAAAGCAAGGCAGCTGCTTCTGTGCCAGGATGTAGAAAGGGAACTTTAGTTTTGCTTTGCTTTTTCGGAGCAGATCTATGATACTCACTGTTTGTGTAGTGCCATGTAAGAGGAGCAGCAAAGTTGGGAATCGCACTGCCTGGCCAGGTAAGAAAATAAGCAGTGAGTTTGCAGCCCTTCTGAACATCAGCTGTAGGAATGTCACCTGAGGCTCTTTAAACAGGAGTCACCCAGAGCTGGAGGTAATTTCCGAAGTTTTGTTGCAATGCTCTTTTCAGTCCCATTCCTCCTTCAGTATATTTGAGAACTCTATATGGAGCAGGAATGAATGGAGCTCTTACAGCATGCTGTAAAAGTACTTCTTGAAAGGAATGCAGCTTTTTTTTATACTATGTGTGATGTCTCTGGGACCACTTTCCCTCCCAGTTGGCTGAAAAGCAATCACACCTTCTTTCTTCCCTTTTTCTTCAGAATAAGAGCAACTCCTTTGTGGTTTCCAGGATTACCTGTGGAAGTAATGGTAGTATTAAAGGATTTTAGGCCTGGCCATAGGACTACACAGGCCTGTGTCATATGATGCACTGGCATTCATGGAGCTGTGCAGGCTGTCCTCTCCTCTTTGGAGGAGCTCAGTGTGCTTCTGAGTGATTGCTTTTCTTCAACCCCCTAAATTCATATGCTGAATTCTGAGATGGCTTTTCAATCAGGGCATGGTTGTAATTATTTTTAATGTATTAAAGGCATAAAGAGCCAAAGTCAATAATTTTTATGACCTGTTTAATGCCAAACATAAACCAGAAGATCCGATTCCACAATCACTTTCGCATTTTTCTGCTTTGGAGTTGGGGATGGAAGATTTTAAAAGTTGAATTTCAAATATTACATATTTGGGTGTCTGATTTGTTCTATTTTTGCTTAATGTATTTTCTTGGACTAATATTTTTTCCACGCCACTTGTTCAGTATTCCATTGGCTACTGTAGCAATGGATTAAGCACAAAACAAGCATATAGGCAGTATAAACAGGGGTTTGGCTTTTTCTGTGTTCTGGGGATATAGGCAGTTACTGGAGTAGGAGGAATGACCTGGGTCGTGAAGGTCAGTCCTCTGCTATTATGGCCAGCCACAGCATTAAATGTCTTTCATAAATGCACCCTGTACTGTCTCAAAGCTAATTACTTGTCAGCCTGTCCCCATTCCTATCAGAAGGTTGTTCTAGGTCCTTCTTTTTCTGAGGGTTTCTAATCGTCCTCATTTCAAGCTTAAACTTATTTATGGTGAGTTGATATCTACTTTTTTCTTGTGAAGGGTTTTCCTTTAGCATCAGCAGAAGATCTGCTTATTTTTTCCTGATCCAGCATTTTTGTAGAGAGCGGTCATGTATCCTTCCAGTCTTCATTTTGCAGATTTGTTCGTACTCAGGCTTACGCCATGAAAAGTGGGAAACGGGCAGAATGAGGGCCACATTTCACATTAGAAACCCAGGTCCCTCTGATACTCGGTATCTTTGGGCTTATTTACTGTTGTGAAAAGTTTGCCAGTGTTGCTGCCAGACGCAGTGTCACCAGCAGTCATGCTAACCCAGTTAACTATGGCTCTGGTCTGTTGAAAGCTCTGCCTTTCACTATGGCAGTGCTGTTTCCTTGCGTTACACCCCACTAACCCATCTGCATTGTTCACTCCATGTCATACACGTGATCTGTCACATTACCCATTGTTGTGTGTTGTTGATAGGGCACAGCAGCATCCCAGTCTGTGAAAAGGGCTCTTGGGTATACTGACAGTAAAAATAAATGTGAATAGTGGAGCTGATGGGAGATAAAGCTGAAAAGGCACTTGAGGCTTTTCTGTCACAATAATAGCAGCAAAGATTGTTAGAAGGAGCCAAATGCAGCAACATGAGACTTGATTTAGCTTTTCTCATCTAAGACTGTGGTCCTTAAGCCACTTGGTTAGATGACAGTGTGGATGTACTTGGGGGCTTAGTCCACTGCATAAACATAGATGCCTGGTTCATGCCCACTGTAGTGCCTTGTGGTATCTCAAATGATCCTTGTGGGATGCTACAGTGTACATAGCACAGCGTGTAAACAACCCTCTGGACTAGCAGGGAAGGCAACCTGGAAGATACCAGGACTTCCCAAATGGCACGGAATGCCTGTGTTTAGACTAAAACAACTGTGGGTCTCGAAAGTTCTCTTTTTGGGCATCTTTGTTAGTGTGTCAGTATTCTGGTGCATTTAATTAAAATGTAAAGACCAAAAGTAAATATGCCTTGAGAATTGTAGTAAAGCTTCATATTTTGGGATGGGGGAAAGCCAGGGAGAGCAGGGTAAAAACTAAAGCAGACTGAACAGAGCTTGCCTTGTTTGTTACAGAACAGAACAGAGCTTTATACAGCTCTCCCTAAAGTGTTTTGCAGATCACCATTAATAGAGGTTTTTTCTGAATATGTATTTTCTATGAGGTGAAGTTTTGATTGTGGGAGTCTTGCATCTCATGTGGTGAGACTGTTCATATAAAAAAAAGTGTTGATATACACTAGTGTAAGGAAGAATTGAGGGCTGGGTCTCAGACTGCAGAGTCATTGGGGTGGAAGCTAAATTTCTGGAGTTGGCATGTAATATGAACACTCAATGAATATGTTACAACAATGACGAACAATCACAACCATCTCATTCAAGTCCCCCTCCTTGTATTATATTTCCTATTAAATTTTATCCTAGCCAGTTTTCTTCAGACTCTGTGTTTGCCAATTATTAGTATGTGAATGATAAAAAACTGTCCAATATTAATGCACTGCAGATTTTGTCCCTCACCCTCTCCCCTTGATATGAACTGTTGTTTAATTGAGCAGCTTTCAGGTCTGCAGACTCCATTGATTTATTTCATGCAAGCTCCTTTTAGCTGTCTGTGTTGTTACTATGGAAATAGGGAAACATAAACAGTGTAAATGAGTAATGGTGATAAGGAATTGTTAGCTGGCAACAGAGATGATACATTTTGACCCTTTGTGAATTTTCTTTGTTGTCTAAGGACAAACAACAAAAGAAAGGGATGGATTTCATCTGCCACAGGAATGATATCCAGATGGAGAATAGGCTGAATTGGGAAGTGATGCATTAACCCCAGGGTAGCCTTAGATCTTTGGTACCTGTGACAAAGCTCTAGGTCCAAAAAGATGGCTAGAAAATACTAGAACGAAAACTGAGGCTTAGTTGCTATTATTCTGTCCTGGAGTGTGAGCTGTTCTAGCTGTCATGGATGAGTGGAATGCACTTCATTGTAAAGAGAGAAGAAGCAATATGTTTCATTAAGATAAAATAATAATTTGACAGAATTCAATAAATTTGATGGAATTTAACAAAGTTTAACAGGGGTTACCAAGATTCAATAAGTTTGATGGAAAGATTCACCTTATTGATTACTGCATGGAAGAACCAAAGGAAAATTGAGTTAGAATCAAGTTAGAATGATTCATACAGAGACTGGAGACACAAAGGGTAAGGAATACCCTCCTGTGAGTCATGAGGTTCTGAGTGCACCCCTTTGCTTTCTGTACGACTTACAGAGCCAACGTGCAGCTCTCTCCAACCTTAGTCTCAGACTTGGACAGTGGTTTATGTCTAATAGAATTATCTATACAAAGTATATAACAATTCATATTGAATAGCTACATGGATTAGTAGTGTTCTGTTAGTATTAATTCAGTGTGCTGTCAGTCATTTACTGAGGATCTGTTGTCAGTAAGGGATGTCTCCATTTTGGGCAAGGAAGGATCTCTTAGTCTTCGGTAAGGAATCTCAAACTTTGAGAAGTGTCCCTGCTCGAGGGGAGAATCACCTGATGTGCAGTCCAGCTGCAGTTCAGGGAGAGCTCAAATTGGGCTCATCCTGTTGGTCACATTTATAGAGCAAAGTAGTTGGTTGCTAGTAGTTGTAGTGGTTGGATGCTAACAACAATAAACCGTTGGTGCACTAAAGTACTTTTGCTTCAGAAGACATGGGTTTGAAGCTAAACGAGTAAGAAATGCGAGATTCAAGACCAAAAGTACTGGAGGTGTTTTTCTTGGCATGGAATTGTAAGTATCTTGATACATGTTAGCCTGAATTTTATGCCTTGCATATGCGTAATATAAGGCATAATATCACAATGGAAAACCAAACATATTGTTTCTAAAAACTCAAAGTGTATTTAAGTGGTATAGTACTTAGTTTCCTTCTGGGACAGCTCAGAGACAGGACTGAGAGAGCTGTGGCCCTTTAGGCAAGGGCTATGTTTACCTTTCCGTTTCTGTTGCATTTCTTGGAACACATCCACTGCAGTGCTCAGGGAAGCTGCACTGAGGAACGGCACATGTCTTGCATCTCTTGAGTGGGGCCGAGACCAAAGGCAAAGCTCAGAACAGAAACCTCCTCCAGTATCTTGACCCAGTTCATTTGGGATGAAATGCTGAAGTGACTGTAAAGAGAGCAGAACATTCTCCACTTAGATTTCACTTACTGAAACACAGACCTTGTTCATTGCCTGCATGGTGTGCTCCAGTGCTAATGAGATACATGAAAATGGAAAGCTTTGGAAGAATATGATAATGACAATTTCCATGTGATTTGCAGTAGTTGTTTAATGTATGTCAGAGAACAAAGAGATGGGATATAGATTTATCAGTACCAAATAGATGTAGCTGCATTTATTTCTTAGTTTCAAGTGAATACTTACCCTGTCTTCTTCGGCTTAGTTGCAAAAAAGTAAGTTTACTGTTTTTGTGTTATAAGGCAAACCCCACAACTTCCTAACAAGTAGAAATGGTTCTATTTTCAGCATGGCCCACAGCTAACCTGGTACTGTAAATTATGTACACACAACTTTTAAAAAACCCAGCTGATCATAGGCATAATTTCCTATTTAAGCTGTGTTGTACTCTGACCCATCCCCTTGTAACGAGCCAAGATAAAAGAAGAAGCATTTTTCCATTCTAAGGAGTCATTAGGCATTACACAACTATTTCCTTTATACATTCTGGTTTGCCAGAGCCTCATTCAGATTAAGTAAGATAAGTGTGGCCAGTCTGTTGTTTTCCAGTAAGCTTTTCCCTTCCCTTTTATGAATCTATGAAAACTGCTTTTGTGAGTTCTTGTGCTCTGGAGGTGTCAGTAAGCACTGAGATTTGTATTTCATTCTGAAATATCTATGAGAAATGTAATTATACTGTTCCCTCCTGCTAGGATTTCTAGTGTCTTTACTAGAGTACGTAGTTATTCCCAGCTGTTGTAATAAACAGTGAAATTCTCTCTCTGGGACTGACAGAATCAGTCTGAGTGTAATCCTAAGAGCAAGATGTAATTCCTCTAATGTCTAGGTTGTCTGATTGAAGATGAATGTGCATTATAAACTTCCTTGTGTACAACACCAAGCCATGATTCAGCAAGCACTTACGCACAAACCTAACTTAAAATTCTCTTAGTTTTAATAAGACATGTTCGTGTGTTGCCCTGGGCATGGTCCTTCCTCAGTGGAGATGCATGGCTACGGTTTTCAATAGAATAGTTCCCATTTAAGTCAGGGCCCGTACTCTCTCTAGGCATTTCCTAGAAATTGGGATTCAACTGGTAAGGATCATGAGATACATTTTCTGTGTCCAGCTGCTTGTCTGTGTGCGCCTGCATCCCTCTGTAATCCTTGCCATAAGTTGTGCTCAAGCTATTTTGAGTTACTGCTCACAAATTGTGCCTTATACAGCTACCATAACAGTGTTTACAACCTTTATTTGTGTGTATTGGTTTTTCTTTTTTTGTTTTGCTTTGTTTTAAATGATTTGACTTAAAGGAAAATAAATACTTCTAGAACTAACCAGCCTTCAAATCTGAAAAGGTTGCTACAGAGTAGGAGGGAATAACACAGTTTTCATTTCCATGGTGAATAGGGCAAGAAATATTATATTCAGCCTTAAATATAGAGAATATTATAGTTTTGTAAGTTGGCAAAGCCTCCAAACAGGACAGTGAAGCAATTCAGTAGATTGCTCAGGGAATCATGGAGCTTAAGAGACTCTTAGGCAAATATGTGTTAAGGGTGACATAACTATACTAATCCTGCCTTGGGACAGACGATGATCTAGATAACCTCTGCAGAGGCTCTGTGGTATGATGTTCTGCCCTATGAAAGTATAAAAGTATAAGCTTTTCTTGCAGTGTAAATTATTGACAGACTTCTTTGCCCTGTGCAGATGATCTCTCATCTTTGGCTACATTTTGTCATAGCTTACCTGTTTCTGTGTTTGCTGCTCTACCAGTGCATGCAGCGGAACCAGCTCTTTCTGCCTTTGGTCTTTATTTGCAGTACATGATAGCTGAGGTTACTTCTGTCCATCTGAGACTATTAGATGTGTGATAATCAAAATGCTGGTTTTCCTATTGTGTCTCATCTGAAAAGTGGCAGTCCTGTATTTGTGAATTGAGTGCTGTAGACAGCTGTCTGAATATTGACTGAGGGTCTAACTCTGGGCACAGGACATAATCAGGCTGATCCTTGCCCTTTTACCCTGTTTTGCTTTGCACTTAATGCCTTTCTTGCTCAGATCGAAGTCCTGCAGCAGTTGTAAGCTGTTTCTGCTGTGCTAATGCAGTACTGACAGCTCCAGGGGATTAAAAATCACTATGCCAGACAGAAAAAAAATGCACTAAGCTTGGGAATTGTATGTTTTTTCCTTTTAACTCACAGTATGTTTTGGTTCTCTGCTAACATTTGGATGTTTGAACATTCAGGATTCAGACTTTCATCTGCAACTGCGAGAGGCAGAAGTAACCTTTTTGCCAAGAAAACCACATTCTCATGCAGTCACATGACTCCAGGAACTGGAACTCTGCCTTTGAGGGAATGATCAGTCCTTTTCAGATCCATTAAAGAAATTCTAGACCTGGTAACATTGGCACTTACAAGTGAAGAAAGAAAGAAAATGTTGGGGGGAACAGAAAGCTGAAGTACTATGAGGAAGGAAATCATGTCCAAAACTATTTGGTTTATAGACCTTGTCAGATCAGTGTTTGGACCTCTCCCAGAAGACTATTTCCATGCTCTGAAATACTTAGGATTATTTCCAGCACATAAGAGCAGTATGTCTGTGTCATGGACCTCTGTTCGCCAGAATAAAAACATAAACCCATCATATTTGTGAAGAAATTGTTGCTTCTTTAATATTCTGAAGGATCACTGCTATCTTTAACTAGATCTTACTCATGACTTTTGTCACCCTATCATGAAAGCTCCCAGCTGCTGTTTTGACACCATTTCTCAAGAGCTCATTTTTCTGCCCTTAAAGTCTCTTCTCTCCCTAGAACTCGTCTCCTCCTTAAATTTGGAATTTGTATGTAGTATTCTCTCTGCTTTCTGAATTTTCTATGTAGAAACAATTGCTTTTTACTGGACAGTGATTTTTTTTTTTTCCCCAAGGAGAAAAATGCTTCATTCTGAATTATATATTGAGACATAATGGAGTTTTATAAGTCAAAGATGTGAAAGAATGTCCCAGCAAGAAAGAATGTCCACAAAAATGATACCCCAGCTTTTTAGTCTGAGGTTTTCCAAGATGTTCACAGCAGATAGTTACCTTAAAAGGTATCAGTCTCCTTAAAAACATCAATTTTTCTGCACCTGCATTTTTTTTTTCTTGCTTTTCAGCTGGGCAGGTAAGTGGGGATCCTTCAAGTGTCTGCACAGCTAGGAATTGACTGCTGAAATGTTATGTTCAGGAAGCTACTCCCACTTTGTTAAGGAAAAGAGAAGCCACTGCTGAAAGTCATTTTAGACAAAAATTATCAGAAACACCCTGAACCCATAAATTAAATCTTTGTGCCATCCTTTGCTTTTATCAGCATGTTTACTTGTTTATGACCATTTTTTGCTTTTTGAGTATGGTTAGGTTCACTCTTCATTAGTGATTTTCCTTTCTATGCTCAACTCTTGCATTTCTCTTGCAGCCTGGAGTCTTTTTCCCTGAAGTAGACAGGTTTCTTTATGCCCACCTTTAAATGGCATAACATCATCTCCTTGCAAATCATTCAGCCAGAAACATAGATTTGATTTTGCTTTGTTCAAACTCCTCTGCAATGCTGAAGAATTTTAAAGTATACATTCCTAGTATATGACCTCTTTGGCTGTATGGTGATTATTAATATTACAGAAGTAGCTAAGAGGAAATGACATCAGTAGATAAGACGAACTGTGCTATAGCAGAAGCTTTATTCACACTGAATACACTATTCATTTGCACAGAAAGATCATTTCTCAATTCAAAGAGGAATATTCTAATTTAAGGTCTAACTTGAGCCATATGTCAAAATCTCTACAGAAACAAAGCTTACCACTGTGCAGTGATCCTGTAAGAAACACATTCCCCTTTGTGGATGGGCAAATGGTAGGTGCATCTAACCCGTGGAACTCTCGTTTTTCCTGACAAGGACTCTTTTTACATCAGAAAATATTTCAGTGTAGTCTATTTGCTAATTTAACGTAAAGTGACTCAAAATAGGTGTAAAATATAGGGAATACTGCTGTTAGTGGTCTTCAGGTTAACTCCCCCATAAACGAAGGTTGGGTTTCTGATACTTGTTTAATCTGATTAGAAGGTGCTTTTATACCACCCTGTAGAAGTAAGATTTCAAAATACACTTCCATGGAACAAAATCATACATAAAAAATTAATTGAACTAGGTGATAATGACAGATACACCAGGCACAGAAAGTTAAAATTAGTTCTCTACTTAAGCTGCACAGGAAAAAGCTGCAAACGGTGGCTTGGCTTGCAAAATCAATCTCAGTGGTATGGCATTGCACAGATAACTGGAAAACATTTTGTATTTTGTGTCATACCTGCTAGTCTGGGGCCTCAGACCATTGAAAACAGGGAGGGAAATCCTGTAGGAGTTACTGCCCTTTTTGCCAGACCCTATCAAGAAGAGATAGTAACCTCTATCAGCAGATCGCTCAGCACAGCCACCCACCCTTCCTATGCTGTTCTCGCTTCTGTGCTTGCACACAATAGGGTTCCATAGTTTCATTTCTATTTAAAACCACGTGCTGTCTGCCTTTGCTCACCATGTTCACCTCTATTGATATAAATCAGTGCTTAACAATGGAAGGCCCTGAATAAGTGTGCCATGTAGATGACAGACTTGTATAGACATGCGACACTCGGGTCATGTCACACCACTGTCATAGCTGTTGCTGCAGGTCAGAGCCAGGTCTTTTTCCCTAGACATGTATTAGCCATAAGCCTTAGTGGAATGAAAGTTTGGAAAGGGAGTTGTGGTAAATAATGTTTTCATCCTGAAGCCATGTGATTTTTGCAGAAAACCTGTCTTCTGACAAGATTAACTTCTTAACATTGTTGGTACGTGCAGGTGAATATCATTCTCTGATATTCTGGAGTTACTCCAGACTGATTTGCTTATTCTTGGAAGATTTGCTAAGAATGTATATATTTTTAACCTTCTCACGTAGTCAAAGATAGAGGAGGATTGACCATGATAAGTTTCAGAGAGGAGTTCATTTTCTAAGCCCTTCTTACATTCAAACTGAAGAGTCAGGGAAGAATCACAGAACTGGTGCAAAGTCGTACTCTGCTGAAATGACAGATTAATTGAAGCCAGGAAAATGCTGATGTAGGTAGAGTGAGGCATGAGAAGTAGTTTTGGGTTTTTTGAAGACCTGCTGTTTCTTACCGGCATTTGTTGCTCTTTAGATGTGTGGTTTTATTTATGTATTTTTGTCTAGCCATTTGTTAGCCTGTGGTTACTTGCCACTATTTCGGAAGAGTAAAGTCTGCTCATATCACTAGAATTATTTTGCAGATAGATTTGGCCCAGTATGTTTGCCTTTTCATTTGACTGCAGTGTTGACATGGTTATTGGTGTGTCTTCCTCCCCAGGATTGCATACTACATTTTTTTGTCTCCAAGGAGAGGAGAATTTGGCAAGGAGAGCTGAGAAGCATCTGGCTCTTTCCTGTTGTTCCCTCTCTCTGTTACTGAGAGTAGGGCAGTCTCATGAACAGCTCTAAATTTAGCTGCTTATTTTCATCTTAAGAGTCTGTTCTGCTTAGATTTTGGCTAGGAGGGATACCTGGGTGAGAGGAGAGTGCTGGGATTGTATGTCCTAGATTGCATTCTCCTGGGGAACATCCCTGTGTGTTTTCTGTAAGGTTCCCAAGCTACTGGTGAGACTATTTATCAAGAATTTAAGAACTAACTTGTTTAGAGCAGGACTTAATTCTCTACATCGCTTTGAAAGAGATAGCTCAAAAGGCAAAGAAGACTTGAATGATGACATGCCTCAGTGGTCTCTTACAAATAGATGTGTGGGGAGGAGAGTTTTTCCAGAGGGTGACATTTTCTTGATTTTGGTTGATTGGAATGGAATAGTGAAGCTCCACATTTGTGGTCAGTGGTCAAATGTTACTACTTGCAGTTAAGAGATCTTGAAATTGGACAGAGATGAGCAGAATGACATTCAGTTAGAGCAAAAATGTCTTCCCTATGCTTCCTTTCTGTCTGCTATAACCTGTCTTTGAGTCATCGTACACTTAGCTGACAGGTTATTTTTTCAGATCACATTTGACATTTGCCCATAGCTTTAAAATATGATAGCAGATTCCACAAAGCAAACACAGAAATCCAGAAAGAAGATGTCATATCTACTGTTGGGTTCCACCAGCAGAGTCCTGAGCTTCCCTTCATATCAAAGTGTTTCAACAAGAATATTATGTATTATTATGTATATACATGGTATGTATGTGTAAGACGGATGGTAGCATGATCATCATGAAATGGAACCTGCATTTCTGACGCTGCCTTCCGTTTACTGAAGTTTATCCTTTTTATTTAAATCAACTGTTTTAAAATAATGAGAACATATACAAAACATTTAGAATATCAACAGTGTGAATTCTCAAAAATTTTGTTCTTAGGATCATAAAGGTAAAGACTTGGAGCTGGATCTTAAACAGACCAAGTTGGTGTAGTTCCTAGGTATCCACGGAGCAGCCCCAATCTGTATCAGCCGAAGCTCTCTCCCTGTTTCGTTGAGACGGTAATTTTCATGCAAAACACCCCAGACATCACAGGATTCCAGTAGTTCCGGCCCATTTGTCTGCTGCTGCTAGGAAGTTGTTTACTCTTTTGTATCACTCTCTGCTGACGTCTGCTCACTGAACAATGTCATCAAATTTCCTGTTTTTTGGCTTGTGGAAAGTAGCTCCCCCACCTCATGCTAACGCTTTGCTGCATGGAGGTCTGTGGAGCCGGATGCACCCAGCAGACAGGATGTAAGGTTAAATGCGGCGTAGCTAAATAAATAAAGTAGGTGTTCAGTTGTGAACTAGAGCTGCCTACTTACCATGAGGATAAAGCTGACAATTTCAATATCAAGTAGTGATAAAGCCCCGTATTTGTTTCAGGTTATGGGGATTTTTTTAATGGCTTTTGAATTATTTTTTTCCCCACTAGTGTGTTTTCGTATCTTCCTGAAACAGCCTGAAATAGCTTATAATGTGATGCTGTATGACATATGTGTGAAAACACTTCCATCCAGGTATTGCAAAACATTCTGCAAGCTGTTGATTGTAAAGCTGTGAATGCTGTAATTCTGTAGACAGAGGAACTGTCAACAATGCATTCATCATTAGTTCCTCTCCTAGCTAGTGCAGCAGTCTGGTTGCTGAGCTCAGGAGTTCTGAAACTTTGCCAGGGGTCTGATCCCCTTACATTTTTGGTTTGCTTGTTTTTTGGCCAGTGCCACAGGCTTATTAAGGCTTATTAACTTCCACTTGGACAAGAAGCAGTGGTGAGCAGAGAAGACTTCAGTTCAACAGTTCTTCCAGACAAAACTTGGGGCAGCTTTAGTCAATAATACTAACATCATCATTATCATGCTAACCTCCTGTCATTCATAGCAAGAGGAAGCACCTATTGCAAAAAGGAAACCACCTTGTGGGTGGTTTCACAGGGCTTGCTGTTTGCCTTATGGTACTTGAGTCTTCATTAGCTCGTCTTACTTGCAATGGTTTTTGTGCCTAAGGCTCAGGGCATTATAAATACAGTGATGAGTCTTTATATGATATGAGAAGCAGTTTTAAAAGTTTCAGTTCAGTACTAAGATCATCATTAGCTCTCAGTTTTCACAGAGCAGCTGAGAGCCTACGGGAATAGACCTGGATGATTCCCAGCATCACGAAAAATGTCTCACTAGTGCCCTAAGAATCACAGAATAGTAAGGGTTGGAAAGGGACCTTAAGATCATCTAGTTCCAACCCCCCTGCCATGGGGGTTAAATTATATACCTCCCATTAAACCATGCCACCCAAGGCTCTGTCCAACCTGGCCGTACAACATCACTGCTTATTGCTCTCTTGCCATTACTGTACAGTACTAATACAGTTTGAACTGATGGGGTTTTATGGACTAGGTCTTATGGCTGTTGAGCTCTACCTCTTCTCTAGGTCTGCCATGTCATACTCCAGATGGCTCTCCTCAGAGTTAGTCAGACTCCAAACCCTATTTTTCCTTTCTCCAAAGAGCTTGTGTATTTGGCAAAGAGCAGTTGATCACTTCATGAAAGCAGTTCTTGTAAGAAATCTTCTAAGGTCTTTTATTAAAACAACAAACAAACAAACAAGCAAAACCCAATCAACCAAAAAAAACCCAAACAAAAAACCAAACCGCTACAACCAAAGAGAAAAAAAATTAAAAAAATGCAATTCAGAACATTTGAATTTGTCCTGCGGGGCAGTGGAAAAGTCAGGGAGCATATGATGATGGACTGACAGAGTGTGCTGTAGAGGTATATAAGGAACTGACTCACCGTTGGGGCAGTTAAGTTCATCTTCTTTTTTAACGTTTAAGCCAGAATGTTTTGCCTGGTGCCTTTCTCTGCTAAATTCAGTTTCACTACACTGTCCCAGTAATGTTTTCAGTAACTGAAAATAGCCTGAGTGTGTGAAGTACTCAGTGTGCAGCATGCGGTCTGTCACCTCCTTGAAATGCTGAGTTCTCTTTGTCTTTTCTGACTTCTTCGTGCCTGGGTCTGTGCAGAAATGAAAAAAAAAGCTGATTTTCTCAGTGTCTTCTTTTATGATCAGAAAGGAATATGTCTGGTTCCTGCCCAGTACAGAGTTCCTGTTCCTCCAGCATCCTGCATCCCTAATGTGGCCCATAGTCAGTATGTAACGAACTGGATGCAGTTCATCCTGGCCATGGATACCTGTGTGAATTTGCTTTTCATCTCCAGGTTCTTGCTTGTATTTTCAATGGGATTGTCTCATTGTGGTCATACTGATCCCTAAATATGAATATTCCCTGAAACAGGATACCAAGCTGGATAAGATGTTATCAGTTTACAGCTGACTCAGTGAAAACCTTGTACTCTGCAGAAGTAAGAATAGTGAAGTTGACTATAGTGTAGACCTGCTCATAGCATAGGACTCACATCAGTCACCTTCCAAGACTCAGGAAAGAAGCAGGAAAGGAGACGGCTGCAGACAATGAGTTCAGTGCCTAGGCAAAGGTAACATTTCATCCAAACAACTGGCAGGGGCTTCTCTCTCTTTGCTTCTCCCCTGCCCATCTTCCTCTCAGTGTATTCCCTGTTCCCTCCTCTACATATTTTCAGAGGTTCATCCTGTACCTTTGTGCCCTCCTATCAGATAATAGTGGTGGTGTTTGATTCTTTCGACCTCTGCCCCCCACATCACTACGTACTGCCCTCTTAAATTCCTCTTGTCCTTTTTTCCATTCTGCTTCACAGCTTCTGCTGAAGTTTTGAACCATTCATGGTGTTGCTGACAGCAGAAGTAACTTTCAGGGCTACATTTCCCCCATGGGAAAAGTGACAAAACTCCCAGGAGCCTGTGTGGACTGTAAGGCTGAATAGAGCACACCATCATTGGAGAGAGGGGATGAAGAGAGCTTGCTCTGCCATCCAGACTGCTCTACAGAGCTGTCTGGAGGTTTGCACTGGAAGCTTGGTGGGCCCCAGGAGGCCTAATATGGTGTATTCCTTACTCTCCAGAGGAAGAGAACTCTGAACAAATTGTGCCTCCAGGGCATTTTAGTATGGACCTTCTTCCTGGGGCCATCAACAGGGGTTGAACTGAGGGCTCAGAATCAGCTTTCTGCCTCCTGCTTGTGATTAAATTTATTCATAACTTGCTCTTACGGAGCTTTATAAGTACAGGTGCAAGCTAAAACTCCTGAAAATATGTAATTCAATTTATTTCTAATAAATAAATTCCAGATGTTTTGCCTCTGACTCCTGGAGTGCTGATATAATCAGCTTGAGGTTCCAGTTGTTCAGTCTTGTGTTAGATGACACAACAGGGAGTGAAATGAATGCTCTCACCATTGACAGTGGTTTGCAGTCAAAGGAACACAGTTTTTCCAACCAGATGAAACTGGGAGAGTTCCAGATGGGACTGGGAGAGTTGTGTTGAGAAAACAACTGTTAGTCACTGCAGTGATGGAACAGTAACCACTAGATTAAAAAGAAAATAAAAATAATTTTTATGACAGAAATACTAGAAATAATGGAACATTTCAAGAAGGAAATATGTTATCATGTACTGTAAAAAATAGGTCTGTACTTACCAGAAGGTGTTTCTTGCTGCAGACTGTGAAAAGCTGCTTTAGTGGGAAACACTGATTTGCATAGTGCCCCTTTTAAAGGCTGTAACTAAATTCTCCCAAGTTGAACTTGGGAGAAGAAGTGTTTTTTATTGACTGTCAGAGCCTAAAGATTCTTCTTACATTAGAAAAAATAGCAAACCAGTCAGATGGTGGTTCTGGTAATGATATATGCCATGCAGATTTAATAATCATAGAATGGGCTAACATTATGAAAGAGAATTGCAAAGCAAAATCATCAGTTAAGTTACTAAATTGTCATTAATACTGAAAAATTCTCTCTTAAAATGCAGTCTGAAGTATAGATGTAATATGTGGGATAAGAATTGAGGCATCCATAGTTCCACACTGACAGTATCAACAAAATATTACTCCCAAATAGCCATGTTTCTCTTGTAAAACAAACAGATCAATCATAAATGCTTTAAGTACTACTAGTTTGTGATTCGAACATGCCATACTTTACTTTCTTCCCAAACAGTATATGGGTAGCAGTGTCCGGGTTGTGTTATTTAAGAGTAAAGAGGGGGCATGAGGCTGAAATGTCACACATGCTTGGTACTCAATGTGTTAGATTTGTCTGAGAAAATAATTCATAGGTGATCAGCTGTTCAGCACTCAGGGCCAGCTGCACAGAGGTGGAAGGACACAGAGTGCCCTTTGTAGCTGTCATTGTTCACTGAACTCAGAACAGGAGGAGTGCAAGGAGACAGCAAATGCACGAGAGAATTGCTCTTCCAATAGTAGGAAATTGTCAATTGTGTCACAAAACCAGCAAGTCTTGCTTGCTTCATCTGGAAAGTATTTCTGAGTACAACCTCATATTGTGGCCTGCAAATTTTGTTACTCTGTTTTGTGGGGAACATACTGTGAGTAATTTATATCTAATAGAGTAGTGGTTTGATGCCACCTCTAGTGTTTTCCTGCTGTTTCACAGAAGGTTTATTTTGTTGGAATGAATTTGAATGTTCTTAGCAAAATCAGATTGCAAAGTATAACTGGATAAAATTTTACATCTCATGGTATATTCAGTGTCATCCAGAGTTCGACATATTGATTCAAATTAAGCAGTGAAGAAAAAAAGTAGAATTTTGGTGTTCCGTGATAGATGCTTTGACTGTACGTGTTAGTGGCTCATAGAATTAGCCAAAATATATTCCTGTTGCAACATAGTACTAAAATTGCAAAGTTCAACATTTAGCAGCATACCATTTGTTTTGTCTTTGGAGGATAAAGACAAAAGAGATGCAGAAATATCTGCTAACCACATAAATATGGATGTGGTAAGAACATTTGTCCTGGCTCAAAGGAGCATGCAAACACATAAAACAAGTCAAATGAAACTTCCCATGATTGATAAAAGCTTTCCTAATTGAGGACACTGTTCTCTCTTACATCTGTAGTAAGTTATTACATCTGTATGTTCAGAGTTCATAGAGGAAGAAAAAGAAATCAGGTGATCTGTCTGATTCAAGAGTTCAATCTACATCAAACTTCAATGAATTTATAGGTTTATTTTTGGTTTTTAATTCTCCAAGTGACCTGTCATTTTACTGCAGCTTTATTGGAACTGTTACTACAGTGACTCTGTTTTATCCTTTACTACATGAGACATTAGACTTTATAGTAGAAAACTTTATCCCTGATATCGAATTTATTTGTAATGTGTATATTATATTTACTGTTTCACACAGGCTGTCCTTTCCACTAAACTGGTTTATAGGAATGCAGTAGGACTTTTACACATAGCAGTGGTTTCATTTTATTCTAGTCTTGCAAATTTCCAGCGAGGTTCTGTGTCCTAGAAATCCAGCTGAGCTCAGAGTTACGCCATGAAACTGCACTAGCTTGGATATTTCATTAATAGAATTTTTCTGTTTGCTTTGGATGTTCTTCTAGTATTTCATTGCTTGGGGGAAAAAGGCAAAGGAAAATAATGAGCACAGTTTGGTTTTTACTCAGCTTTGCTAGAGATACAGAGGAATTTCTCTTTTGCGTGTTGCAGTCAGGTCTGAGGAGCTCTGGGGCCCCGTGGTTTGGTTGTGCAGATCCGTGTGTCCTCCCCTGGGGAAGACACCGAGGCTTGCAAATTAACATTTCCTGCTAAAATTTCTGGTAAAAGCTCCCTGCCAGAGCTATCAGCAGTCTGGATTACTGTCTGGGAAGAAACACTTGGTGCAGGGGAGGAAGAAGGAAATGGTGACTGCGAACTTATTACTGGTGTCGCCAGACAGGACTTTAATGTCTATTTTCTCTTGTTTGTTTTTGATGTGAAGCTTTCACACTCTCAGCAGAAGGCCTAAGCCCGTTGCATCCTTCTTAGAAAAACCAGGGGAGTGAGAAAGCAGAAATGTTCAGGGTGGACGCGTCTTTTGGATAGTTACAAAGCAGAATAAATGAGCTTCCATCTTGTCAGGTGCCAGAATTTCTATCTCAAGAGAGATTGATTTTGGATGGATGCCAGTTTTCTTTGCACAGGTTGACACCATCTCATTATATAATGACTAAGTGGAGCCTCTTTCACGGAGCTCCATTTTCTAATTCATTATTGTTGTCCAAGTGAAATGAGGATATTGCTACCCAACTAAATGATGCACTATGGAGCTCTGTGGCATTTGACAGAATGGCCCAGGCTTCTCATGTGTGCACAGCTGCAGCACAACTCCTATCATAGGTCAAGCGTGCAACTCTTAGCTACAACTTCAGAACTTTTTAGATGAGCTGGATAGATTTGGGTGTCAACAAAATTGTGCAGGAGGTGGTCCTAATACTTGAGAAACTTTTTAGCTGCACAACTCTTGACTCCGCTCTGCTGTAGGGAGCAGAGAACCTGCGTGTTTCAAAGATCACACGCAGTGCCCTGGTGTTCATACACCCCTATGGAAGGGCCCACTGTAGGGTCTGAGGACTTGTAACTTGAGGAGACTGATCAAGCTTCTGAAAGAGATTTCCTGACATCCTACTCACATTATCGGGAAGAGAAGCACTGTTTTAAAGTAGCTGTCCAAATGACACCTGCGCTGTCCACATCTGCTCAACCAAGTGCACCTTTTAATCACTGCTAGCTGACTGCTCCTAAGTGTTCACAGTTTTATACAGCAGTTATCTGACTATGGGGTTTTCAGGTGAATGCACATGTTTAAATTACAGATTTATTCCATGTTTTCCCATCTTTTAGCCCCATGATCTTATCCCTGCATGTTGCAAATGTTTCCTGCAAACTTCGTAACTGCAGCAAGACCATCTGTGAAGGTTTCACTGCCATCATACAACTGGTAAAAAGTATCTGGTGCAAGTTTCTCAGATAACGCCTCTCTTTCCTGTAAATCTCAACAATTTATATGAGGCTATTTGAGATCTATAGATTACTATCTGCATAATTATGGTCCTTGTACTTCGTTTGAAAAATACAGTGTACCTCGAGAGTGTGTCTAGGCAGTACTCATGTCAATGAACTTTACAGTGGGCAAGATTTCATCTTAAGTGGATATTTGATACCCAGAAGGATTTGTTTCCCAGGTAATGACTACAGTGGCAGAGTGCTTTATGAGCTTCCTTGCTGATAGTTTGTTTGTTAAAGGGCTGCCTCATGAGAGACTGCTCTGCTGAGACCTTGATTGCCACAGCTTTAGTCCTGTGAAACTTCACTAGGAGGTGGCAACATCTAGGCTGCTTGTGTATTTCTAGAGAGAAAATCATTCTAATAATTCATTTTATAGCAGCAGTATCTTCTTTGGTGTATTCAGCAGCTCTTTTGTAAAGGAATTGCTACTTGTAGGCAGAATGTGCAGAGATTGCTCTGTATATACTATATATAACAGTAATTTTTTTCAAACAGATTTTTTTCTAAGTTAAATATATTGGATCCAAATCCAGATAGGGTGAAATTCTGTTTGCAAGAGAATCAGAATGCAAAGTTGCTTTGCTGTATCAAATTCTACTTAATTGCAATTCTGATAATAATGAAATCCCCACTTCATTAAAGACATGCAGAATTTAGGGGGATTGGCATAACTGTAAAAAGGTTCCACTGTACTTCAGGAAAAAGAGTGATCCCATCTACCGAGCATGTAATACTTAATGAGCCTGTGGGCTGGCAGAAGCACTGTGTGTTGCTGAACCTGACTGAGCAGAAAACCAGTGTCAGCTTTCGAACTACCCTGTAGGTCCTCAGAAATGAAGAGGCATCTGTATTAGAGGAAACCAATCAGTCATCCCCTCAGCCAGTGAAGTTCGAAGTGATCAAAAGAAAGAAGGAATCCCCAGACCTGGAATCCATTTGTCTGTTTTCCTCCTTATGATAAAGCCTGGAGTTAACCTGTTGGACTGATCATTGGTGTGAACCAGCAAAATTAATGCTAAACCTTAACGTAAAAAAAGGATGCACTACTGTAAACTTCTTGTAGTTTTTAAAAAGACCTCTTGAATATTCCTGCAATATCAAGTCTTCATTTATTGGAGACAAAGTTTTCTATTTAGAAAAGGCTTGCATGCCAAGAGCCTCTCTTTTGGTTTTCTCAAATGTCAATAGGTGGTTGCAGTCATCCTGGGAAACCTGCATTCAATAAATAAAAATACTGAAATGTTTATTACCAGTATGGAATGTTTCTCTTTTACTGTACTGGCCTCTTTCCCACTGACTTGGCATTTATTCTACCTGTGAAATCACATCTTGGAGACTGCATCTTTGCTGTGTTTTAGAGGAGTTCCCAAGCAGGATACTGGACAGAGCACAAGTGAATTTGTTTTCACCTAAGGTGGGCAGAGCACACGTTTTGGACCACGCAGGAAACCACATGCCAGTGGTGTCCAGCAGGTTCACAGACACCTGAGTAAGCTATGTAAAGCTGTTGTGTGTGGCAGATGGCTGGAAGAATGGAGAAGAAGAAGAGGGAGGCAGCTCCATACTGTCAGTATTCAGTCTCAGGGGACTCGAATCAGCTGGCCCATCCGGGATGCCCACATATGTGAAGACTGGAGGTATGTAAGATAGAATAGCAATGACAGGAGCTCATGTGCAGTTCTCAGTTGGTCAGGAGGGGAAATCTCAGCTTGCTGCCTGCCCAGCTGTGATCTGACAGCAGTTTATTGCAGGTCATTTGACACTGCTTGGGAAATGTTGCTTTTGTGATAATGGATGGCAGGAGAGAATAAAAATTACTATGGTCAGTAAAGCCTGAACTGTGCCAGTGCAAATGATGGCTTACTCATAGCAATAGAAAAAGCAAGTTTGTTCCATATCAAATGGAGGCATAGGAGAAAATAGAGGTCTTCTAGGAAGCCTAACAGATGCACTGGGTGTTTTATGCTATTTTTGTGCTGTACATTTTGTGCTTTGCTTGCTCTGTTTGTGGCAATTACAGTATTGGTAGATAGGGCCATGAAAAGTTTATTTGACATTGAGTAATTGGAAGTTTTCCTGATAGACTGGAACTTCCTTTTAGTCAGACTGCTCAAATCCAGATGGTTCAAAGAAAACTGTCACTGAAATTCACATGTGTAAAGAAAAAATTAAACTGATGATGGAGATCTGTTGCATCCTGATATGTCTGTAGTCATCTCTAAAATAAAACTAGCAAGAAAGAGGAGAACTAGCTGGTAGATATGAAACAGATTAGTGCTTATTGCTACACTCCAGGATCTTCCAGAATCACAAGAGAGCAAGCAGTTTTAATAATATTAAACAATGGAACTACTGTGCCATATTTAAGTCTCCCAGAGTGCCATGCAGCTCAGCTGTTGAAGTGCAGGCAGCAAGCATTTCCCTTTGGGGCAGAAGAATGTAGTATTTGTACTAAAGCTTCTACTCAAGTGGGGGATGGAAAGTCAGCTCCAGCCTGCCTGTAAAATTAATACACCTGAGGCAGCAAGAGGGGTGTGAGAAGTTCTTTTTCAGTTAGAAAAAATTGTTGGCAAAGTGAAAGCTGGATTTACTTGCTTGGAGTGATGCAAACACCAACCTATTTAATGCTCTGGTTTTGAATGTGTGTTGGCTGATGATTTGCAAGACTTAAAGACTGATTTCTTCTCTGTTGTCTTGGCTAGCGCACACATCTGTGTCAAGATGCCAGCAGATGAGAGTATAGCATACCAAAACGTTTATATTGATGCTGGTATATGAGGGGTTAACTGGTCCTCAGAGCACAGTTATAGCTTTCTTGGGCTGTGGAGTAACCAGACTTGTGCTGGGTGGAGGGAAAAGGGGAAGAAATAGGTCCCTCAGCCTTCTGAGAACTGCTGGATGCACAATTTTTATGTGGCTGCCTTTAAAACATTTTGTGAGATGGGGCATGGCTGGTCCTGATTCCAAGGGGCAAACCAGAGAGGTCTCAAAGATGCTGGAGTACAATGAATAGCTGCTGAAGCTCAGAGAGATGTAATGCCCACACATACGTGCTGTTCAGCTGCCTGCAAGGTAACATCTCACAAAGGCAATCACAACTCCTTCTTGCAAGTAACCCCAGAATACCAAGGCTACTTGACTTCAGACGACATTAGCTCTGAAGCACAGGGTATTATAGTTGACCCTTGAATTCAGTCATAAACAAAAAAACCCATGGAATTAGATGCTAATGCCTTAAAGATGACCTCTTTTGCATCTGAAAGGGATTCAGTTTCTGCATGTTGCACATTCTATTCCTGTTACCCTTAAGCTGGAATCTCCTAAAAGATAAATGCTTAAAAACTACACTTGACTTTGAACAGCTGAAAATGTTCATACTACTTTTTTTTTTTTCATTGATAAAAGCATTAATTTCTGCTGTCTGTGCATAGAAAAACATTATTACAGGGTTTTAAAATTATTCTAAAGTCCAAGCCAGATCATTTAAGCTGCTGTTCTTCTCTTAGCAAGGGATATAACTACAAATGCTCCATGGCATGCCCTCACCGCACAGAAATATTTGGCTACAGCTTAGTTTGCAGCCATGGGATGACCTGTCGAAAGCTCACAACCTCCAGATGAAGATCTCTGTATGAGCCTGAATGGAGAAGTTACTGAAAAACTTTGTCACAAAGTGAAGACCTTAAGGAAGTCCACAGTGAACCATCTCAAATCTTCAGATGTTGACCCTAGAGCATTTCAGGTTGGGTGCTGGTGGGTCTTGAAAGTTCAGAAAGTTCACTGCTGTTTGGTCATTTGGCAGAGTGATGACCATGGGGCACAGACCAGCATTAAGGAAGATTCACATCTCCAGGGTTGTTGTGGAACATATGATTCACATTTTTTTCTCTTCTAAACAGACAGATAGATGGAGTTTTAAGCCCTGTGTACTTGTGCATAGCATACAGGCCTTTAAAGGATCTCGGAATAAAGTAGATGCTGCAGCAAAAAGAGCTTGCTAGATTTGAATAGCTTTTAATGTGAGGACTGGTTTCCATTCAACTGTGTTCTCTTTGAACAGAAAACATCAGTGTGAATTAATGATTAGATGGCTTTCTTTTTCTGACTTGTCTGTGGTTTATTCTGCCTTTTTTTGGTGTGTTGCTCATTGAGAATGAGGACTCTTGTGGAAGTACATAGTGTGAGATTTGCATAGTTACTTTGCTGGAGTGGTATCTGCTTACCATAGAAGCCTCTGATAACACTGTGGTTACCAAGTTGTAATGTAAATTGTGTTTGAATTATCAGAAACTATTGTTTTGAATTCCAGAAATTGGTGAGTGTTTTCCAGATATCAGATATTATCAGTGGTCCCAGCATTACCAGTGCCTGCTGCTATTGGTTGGCCAGGAAGCAGGGGTAACTGCTGCTGTGCCAAGAGATACCGGGGCTCAGCGTGAGTTGTGCTGGGACTGTCTCTCTCCCCCTGTCCCTCGGTTCCTCTGAATGTAAAAATGGAAACTGCAACCATTTCCTCCCTCTAGAAGTGTTGAGTTCTGTGTTTAATAGTGCTATGGACGCTATTAGGTAGTGACATTTGTTTTATCATTTAAGTACCTTTTCAACAGCTGAATTCCCCCAAATCGTTAGCATGGTCTGTGTAAAAGTTCTGACCTTTAGCAATGGCAGGGATAGCTGACTGCCTTTTGTCCTGTCACTCTACAACTTTTCCACAGTGGGCCACTCGTCTGGGCCAGAGGCCACCCAGGCCATACTGCATTACACATAATAATAAAAGTCACTTTGGGACCACATCGTTAATTATTCCCCAAAAATGGAATGATTCACTTTTGATAGTGCCAGGCTTTCAGCTTGATAACCAAAGTTTCCTATAAAGAGTGAGAGGAGAATTTATAAATGGTACAAAATGGGAGTTCTCAGTGGTGTCTGAAGTGTGCTAGAAGGCAGCAAGCCCTATTTCACAACAGTATTTACTCCAGTTTTGTTCTAATTTGGCTTTACTTATTGCAGTGGAATAACACTGAAGAAATGCAACAGGGAATTTTGCCCAGAGTACGTTTGTATTCTGTTTAGACAACCATGTATAATAACGGTTGGCATGTGTGGCAATCCAAGCAATTAGCCAAAAATGACCAGGGTCCATTTCGATCCTAGGACAGGCATGGTAAAACCAGGGTAGCCACTGTTCAGCACTGTGTCGTGGCACAGCAGGGAAGCAGTCCCGGTCCCAGCCGGGTGTAGCTACCTCCTGGGCAGCTTCCTCAGGACCCAGTTAACCCAGAACTTGCCCCCAGGCCAAGCAGTGGAAGAGGAGCTGTGTTTTAGGAGCAGTAAAGGTGTTGTGAGGAAGTCAGGAATGAGATCCAGTCTTATGGCTGACATGGCCAGCAGCATGACTCAAGAGCTCTGGCAACTTGTTATGCTCAATAAAGCTTCTCTTCTCACAAATCCTGCATGTTGTCCAAATGATGTGAATCAGAGGCCGGGGTTTGGCTCTCAGGAACTCATTTATGTAGAAGTGGTTTGCAACTGGTACTAAAACTTAAGAAATCGGTTAAGAAAACAGTGTGTTACCCCATTGCTTACACTGACTGTTGTATCATTACATGGCAGTATCACAGATAATTCTAGGAATCAACTTTAAACAGAACACAAACAAAAAGATGCTGAAACAGAACCTCAGGTGATAGCATGACCAGCAGGTCGAGGGAGGTGATCCTACCCCTCTACTCTGCTCTCGTGAGACCTCACTTGGGGTATTGTGTGCAGTTCTGGTGTCCTCAATATAAAAAGGACATGGAACTGCTGGAACAAGTCCAGAGGAGGGCCATGAGGATGATCAGGGGACTGGAGCACCTCCCA
>JANRGW010001260.1:0-49396 GCA_024733675.1 Psilopsiagon aymara | reverse complement strand
TGGCTGCCCCATCCCTGGCAGTGCTCAAGGCCGGGTTGGACACAGGGGCTTGGAGCACCCTGCTCCAGTGGAAGGTGTCCCTGCCCGTGGCAGGGGGTTGGAACTGAGTGAGCTTTAAGGGCCCTTCCAACTCAAACTAGTTTGGGATTCTATACCAAGTTCTTTTCCCCTAAGCTGTTTGATTTCCCTACAGGTATCACAAGGGAGCCAGCTAAAAGCAAAGACATTTCCCTGCAGGAAGTCTTTGTGATGCTGTTGCACTTGTACAGTGGTAGGAAGTCTGTACCAGTTATAAAAACATCAGAAAATTTTTCAATGGCTAATAAATGGGAATGTTTTAGGCCTAATCCAGCTGCTGTCAGAATTCACCAACAAAACTTACACTGACTTGGAGAAGTGTAGAATCAGGACCTCTGTCATTTGCAAGAGCAATTTTGCAATATCACATTGTGCCTATTAGTACTTGATAAGCATGTATGACAGCCAGCATTCCATTAGCAAGATGCAACAGCTTGAAACCTCACTTCTCTCTAATTGAAAAATACCTCTAATACCTCTTCTTTCTAAGGTGCAGCACTGAAAACCAGGGAGTTTCAAAATGCTGCCCATGTAGCTGGACACAGACTGGCACAGAGAAGGAGGAGGTAATCTAATAGTAGCTCCATCACTTGGCACAACTTCTGGCATCACATTAGCACAGTCGGAAGGCACACCAAACCAGAGCAGTTACGTGGAATCGCTCCACTAATGCTAAAGGAGTAAGAGACACTGCTTAAATATGATACTGCAGGTGCATCTTCCAGTGAGTCTCTAGGTTGCTGAGTGCAGGACGTGCTGAGGAAGGAGCTCTCCTACATGTGCTTCTACCCTCTTGCACCCAATTTCCTCGTTTCCTCTGAAACAGCATTGATAAGGAACGGACTAGAGCAGTGTAGAGTCAGCATATAAACGTGTGAGCAAGATCTAAAAAGGGATTTGGTCTTTCCCCAACTATGCTGTGTTTGCCCTGGATGAGTGAGCAGTGAGCAAGCTCCATTTTCAGCCATGCACTGTTTAGAGTGCCTGGCTGCAATAACCTGCCCGTTTCTCATGATGGCCATTGTCCTGCCTGAGCAGCTAACACGAGAACCCTTACTCTGGTCTGTACCTGGATCAGTGCTCTGCTGTCAGATGCCCGAGATGTTAAGGAGCAGGCTCAGAAGTAGTGGTGTGCAACCAGGGGAGAGCAAACTCTGCATGATCTGCAAAGCTGAAGCAGAGATGTCCTTTCCCTCCCTAGCTGTTTCCATCAGCCACCTCTGCTCCATGCTTTCCTGCCCTCTCACTCACTAAATACCTTTTTTGATGGCAAATGCTGTGTAGGAGCAAACCTGGAACCCATGCGCTCCCCTTGCAGGTACAGAGAGAGATACAAGAATGATGTGAATTGGCTGCAGCATTTGTAACCACATTCATGTCATGACACTCCAACTGGGCTGCCATAGAGAGAATTAATGGAGTGTAAATCCCTGTTTGGAAGTGCATAGCATTCTCCTTCACCCCCTATGCAAACCACATGAGGAAGGGATCTCCCCAGAGAACCGCAGTTGGACATTTTGGGTCCTGATAGAAAGAAGTGGAGTATTCACACAGTCAGAGCTGCTTGCTGATGGGTTAAGAGCTAGCTGTGATATTTCCAAGGGAATCTGTAGTCCTGAGACTAAAGCAACAATCCTCTTTTAAAGTTATTGTATGGCTTGGCTACAAAGATAAGGCACCAGATGGCTTGGGAAGAATTTTTAGGAGACAGTTGTGCTGGTATGCCTGGAAGGATCTCGAGAGTTTACATTTACAATAGACTATTTCTTTGGAGGCGAATGTTTGCCAGGATCATCAGTTTTAATTACTTGAAATGTAGGCTGTTTCTAAATGCAGACAGTGTTAAGAGGAGGGTTTTTTTCTGTCTCCGTTTTCTGCCTGAAGAGAGGACGGAAAGCAGAAATCCCTTTCTTTAACTTCATAGGTAGCAGATTGACTCATGAAGACTGACATTACGCAGTTTTCATCCCAAGTACTATCCTGCAGCACTTTCTTTCACTGATGAATTTTTCATGGCACAAGCAGGTATTTCTCATCACTTATTCATACGACTTATCTGCTTTCAGTTAATAAAGTAAGCAGATAATTTTGTAAGTACACAAAACCATCGATCAGTCCTCAAAATTCCCAAGACTTTAAAACCAAGCCTCACTTTGTCTTTTGGTTGCAAGGAGGTGTGAACTGTGACAGGATCCATAAGGATGCCAGTAGGAGTAAGCAGCATGACTGAAAGAGAAAACAACATGCTAGTAATCCAAATGCTACTTTCATACACTTACTCCTAAACCAAAAGTGAGATCAGTTTGCAATAAGGATTATAGCATTATTACCTACAATATCAGGGGCTGAATTTGATGACACCAAGAACAGAACTCACATACACCCAGTGTGAGAACATGCCATTTCTTTCCCAGCTAGAAGTGTTACCCAGAGATAGTTAGAGGATTTGGACCATTTGGACCTTCCTGATAACCATGACTCCTCATCACTTGCAGGTGCATGACAGAGCTGAGGAGCTGTGACATGGACAGACAGCGCTGCTAAAGGGGTAATTCCCTGTCTCATGATGCATGAATATTGGGATATACATGTCATGTTTTTCAGGCCTCTCTGCTTTCTGTATACACTAGACTATAAATAGCATTACTGAATGTTGGTGATGGGAATCAGGCTCATGCTTGTGAGCCAGCTGTTCCCACATTTTTCTCCCCATGTTTTATCAGCTTAATTCTTAAATATCCCTGACATTTCTATCCAGCATTTTTAAAGGGAGGAAGCATGACTTGGAAATCACTGTAACATGAATGGATTTGTTGACTTAACTGACATTGTTTTGACATGACAGGGCCTACCAAGGGACCAAGACCCCATTGTGCTAACTGCAGAATAAACACAGGACTGAAAATGGAGCCGGTATTGGAGCTCCCCTGCCTTATCACACTGAGTTAATGCATTACTCCATGCAGGCTGGCCGGCTAGGAGTAGCATTTGTTTCAGGGAGAGGGAAAACTTGTACATAGCAGCAGCATTGTTTCTCCATACTGTTTTCATAGCAGGTTCCTGCCCACGGCTCTTTGTAACTCAAAGCCCATATTCGAAACAGAGAATTGTCCAAATCTGAGCCATTTCATCTACCAACAAAAATGGACTTTTGTGAGACATCAGGACAGGGAGATGCTGGCTGATGATGGCTGAGAGCCCTAGACCATCATAGCTGGTGAGCCATGCTGGCATCTCCCAGCACCCACAAGTCAAACACCCTGAGAGCCAAAAGAACACTCCAAGAACAAATGTGTAATACTGCACTAATCAAAACAAACACACATTCTTATCCTGTTTGATTCTGTGAATGAATTAATGCCTCTAAATACTGAGAATGTAACTTTGTAGCCCTGGTTATGTGTATGTAAAACCATCTGGTTTACAGCAGCATATTTGACTGCACCAAATATTTTTGAACACCACTGTGAATAGAAAATAGGCCTCTGAGACAGGATTCAGCAGTTTTCAAGATCTGACACGCTTATACCGAGAGCATCAGGAGGGATCCAGTGTCACCAACTCTCTGCTGCTTTGGCAGCCTCATCCAACCCAAACCATTCTATGATTCTACAACATCTCTAACCAAGAGTCATCTCCATGGCCCTTCCGTCTCACAGCCATCCCTAAGCCACTTGCAACACACTGCACAGCACAAGGAACAAAAGAGGAGCTTCTGCATTGCTTAAACATAAGAACTACTGCTCTGTTATGGCCATTTTCATGCCATCTCCATGGCATGCCAACAGTGACCATTCAATGGTGACAGGGTAAGAATAAGGTAAGGTTTGTAAGCAGTGCCATACCTGAGCACCAGTCCATCTTCTGAGGATGTGTCATTGCGTGACCCATGCCAAAGGTGATGTCCTCTGCTGAGCTGTTCCAAGGGTAGAGAACCCGAGTCCTCTCTGGGGAGATACAAACATCATTGGAACTCTTCCCCTTTGCAAATGCAGTGTTGGTGTTGAAAGGCTTGGCCTTGCACTGTCCTGTGTTCTGACATCGATACCAGTTATGATAGCTTGGCTTTCACTGAGCACCCAGAACAGACATAGCTGTAGGAATCCCAGCTTAATAAATTCTGATTAAAAACAGCCCTCCCCAGCCTCAATGGCATGTGTATCCAGCCAGACTAGAGCTGCCAATGGCTGTGAGCTTTAAGCAAACAGGTCTGTGAGCTCTCTCAGTGCATGGAGCTATAATTACAGCTATCAAGAGCAGAAATCCCTTTCATTTTCCCCATGCCCCAGCCCTCTCCTTGTGTCTGTCCTTCAGAACGTGTGTCCAGGTCACCAGGGACTCAGGTTCCTTTGCCTAGAAACCAGCTCTTGTCTTGTCAGTAGGTCTTTTTCTTTCTGCATCCACTGAAATCTGTAAAAATAAGACAATGCTCGAGTAGCTTTTTAATCTAATTATACCTAGTTTGCTTGGATATTTTTCAACCAATTTATCTGACCCAGCAAAGAAATGATTGGGTGAAGGACGGATTGAGCCATCCAGAAGATAGAAGCGTGTACTGCCATCAGTCTGGAATGCGGTACAAGAGTGCACTTTGCCACCAAAGCCCTTCAGCAAAAGTGCCATGGCTCATTTCTTGCTTTCAGGAGATATGCGCAAATGCAAATCACCTTAGCCTGTGGTTGGTGTCTGGAGCAACTCGCAAGTGAGGGTGCCTGATCCCCATGTCACAGCCATGAGTCCCATGGTGTATGAGTAGCACAGCAGTTGGAAAAGTTCACATAGAAGACCTTGCAAGCATGTTTGCTGGCTGAAATTTTGTCCTAAAGACCTGGCAACTGTGAGAAAGGAGGCTTCTGGTCATCTGTAGCTGAGGTCAGTGGAGGGACAGAGCAAGGAAGTTTGTATTGCAGGAATTTGTACCTTACCCTGTTTATAGATGTAAACAGAAGGTTTACACTTCCGTTATGGAACTCTCCTACACCAAAAATGTTCAGTGCACAGAGGAGGCCAGGGACAGGCAATGTGTGTGCACACTTATTTCTTGAGCATATTTCAAGTACAGGTAAAGAGTCCAGTGTTTCTGAAGTGTTTGGAAATCAGGACTCCCTCGCAGCGGTTAAAAACCCAACCTTTGCTGACCACAGGGATCATTCTAGGATCTCCAAAAGGTCTGGATGCAACTGTCCAGTATCATGAACTTGGATCAACACCATTGAAGTCAAGGGTCCTTTCATGAGCTCCAAGTCACTCCCAGTTGCTTCTGAAGTCATTGCTCAGGCTTTTCTCTTTTTGTTCACAGTACCAGAGCTTTATATCATTTGAAAAGGTCCCACGCAAGGGACATATGGAGCCTACAAAGGCATAGTTACTGTGCTAGCAAGCTCCAGTGTCATGCCAAGCAAATTATTCATGCACACTCTGTGGATAGGAGGCACGAGCTTTCATGTGGTTATATGGATAAAGGAAGGAGAATTTAGGCCACTGACTCAGTCTGACAATAATGTTTCCCCCTAAATACATCCATGGGACTGCAAATCAGAGTTCTCACAGCACTGATGCTAGGGCAGTCCTCCCTTTGGAAAATGTGACCCCTTATTTACATGCCACTTGGAAACCAGTATCATATAAGGAAGCCAAACTCTTCCAGAAGTCTGGCCCTTTGATTATAACCTTTCATGAAAGTAAGCAATTCAGCAAAAGCAGCTTAGAGACAGCATTTCAAACAAGAATCAAATGGCTTGCCTGGAACACGAGCAATAGAAAACTGCCCCCCCGGCCTGCTAGAGACCTGACCATGCTGTGTGATGCTGTGCTCCTACATCCAAAAGGAAACCTGACATTCAGCAGGTGTTCTGCTTTTTGGGTAGTCTCATGGAAGGAGAAGGAGTCTGAGGAGACACAATACAAAAAGGTCCTTTGAACACATCTACTTTTCCGTTTCGGCTCCATGACCAAAGTGCCTTTCTTTTCCTCACAGTGGATTTTATTCAATTACCACTGCAGTGGCCACTGCAGAGTGTGGGGTACATTCCTGCTTCAGTTGTCTTTGTGTCCCTTTGGCAGCAATCCTGAACACCCAGAAAAGCAGACAGTTGCTTATTTCCTCCATTTTTACTTTCTTCTTAGAGATATTTGGCTTTGCCACACTGCAAAAAAAAGAAAAAAAGAAAAAAAATTAGTAAATTCTTACGATTCTTTCCTGAAAGAATTACATTTACTCTATTATTTTAGTTAGTGGAAATAGAAAAGCCAATCAGCTGACTGTAATTGTACAATAAAGCCAAGAACAGTTCATTTCGGTCCTTGTTCCATAATACTTATATAATTCAGGCCTGGAGACGAAAGCACTAAGGGTCACGGATTAACAGTGGCTTAAAGTTGAAAATAGCCTGAGGAAGTAAGGATGACAAAGTAATTACTAATGGGCAAATCATATGTTAATGGGTAGTTATTTAATGTATGACATTTAATCAATGTAAATGAAAGAAATATAAAAGGAAATTCAACTTTTAAGGTCTCTTACAAATATATGTATAGAACTAGTGTCTCTAATTGAAATAGAGCTACAAAAAATAACTTTGAAATGGCAGTTATTAAAATAAAATACTTTGTAATAATTAGAACAGTTGTTGAAACACAGAGATAGTTCTCATGAACCTTGTTTTATAAGTTTTTGTCAGTGATGCATAAAACTAAAACCTGTGCTGTTCAGCTGAGGCGCCAAGCAATTGAAAAATACACTGCCGAAACTCATCCCTTACCACCTGTCAGAAACTGCACTTTTCTACATAAAAGATCAGATTTCAGAAGTAAATAATTTTAGCAATTCACTTTGCTATAGCATTGAGGTAAATCACATCAAAGCTTTCAATATACATAACCCAAAAAATTAGTGAAATCCATAATAAAAGCTGTGGTGGGGTTCACACTCACCAGTGCTGGAATTTCACAAGACACATAGCAATGGTTAGTTAGGATCACCTATTGCAAGAATTACAGCTGGTACAATAGTAATTGCTGTGCCCAAGATAATTGCAAAACACAGGAAAGGAATTCTGTAACAAGAATGCCGTGTGATTTTTTCCACAACAAACAAGGGAAGAAAATTAGATTTCTAAACTGAGGGTGAACACTTATTTGCCAGGGTAACTGCTACTGCCTGCACAGAAACCGTCCCTCTGAGCCTGTGGGATGTTCAGAACAAGAAGCAGCTGAACACAACCAAGAACAGAAGCAATTAGTTGTTTAGTGCTTCTGTGCTAAAAGAAATTACACCTGCACACATTATTGTTGGGTTAAAAGACCATACATCAGTAAAAGCATATATGAACTAGCTCTGTTACTGATCACCTCTACCCTTGTTGCCCAGGACAACTCTTTGAAGAAGAGTGCTTAGCCTCAGTGATTGGGACTTATTGGAAGAAGTTCCTCTTGGCCTTAGTTCATAGCTTAGTCAGAGCAGAGAGTTTACAGAGACCTTTTGGGTCTTTGCAACACTGTGTTAGTAATAGCAGAAATTAAACCACTGTCTTGGCATATTGCATCTTCTTTTTATACAAACATTTCATCTCAAAGTCTTAAATAGGCAATAAAACAATGTTTAGTCTTATAAGTCTTCTTTGTTTAAGTTCATAGCGTACCAACCTAACACTTACATTCCCTGCATTCAGAACACCTAGAAACTTCTATTTATTAGAAACCCATCCCAAAGTAAATACACCATTTGAGTCAAGGATAATCTATTCTGAAGAAAGCTGCTAACCAGGTCCTGTGGATACGGGAGGGTAAGGTGCTCTTGATTAACAACAAAAGAAGTCTTCCATTTCAGAAGTGAATTTCTGCACACCCATATTCAAAGCCATGTTTTCTTCATTCGGGTATGTTATGACCTCAAGAAAATATACATTGAGCTCTTTCTTGCTTCCAGCCCCTGGATGCCAGCATGAGGAAGGCAATGAGGCCTTACATACTATGCCCATACACACAAAGCATGTCTCTTGTGCTGTTTCACAGCCCTGTCCTTCAGTTGCCCCATGCAGAAGCAAAATGATTGTTACATATATGCAGTACAACTTAAAGACTGCTTAGCAGGCTGGTTCTCATTCTCTGTGATCCATGAGTCATGTAATCCTATTTAGTGTTTTCGCTGTTTCATATCTGACTTGATGGCTCTGTGCTGCTCCTTGTCCTGTGTTGGTATGTAATACTACCTTTGGCATGCAGCACTCAGCTGAGACAAGCATTGAAAGTGTTAACTCAAAGGCAGGATAATGTCCTGTTTGGATGAAGTCAAAAAATACACCATTTACTGCAATTTAAGGCTTAAGATGAGATCAGATGCCTGTCATCTCTAAACACCTCTCAAGCAGCAAAAAATAATCCTTCACAAAATAGATTGGTTTTTCTTGGTGCAAGTTTCTCTGGAGAAAATGGAGCCATGTTATTCCTCTCTAGAGTGGAGGGTGATGAAGTATAAACTCAGCTGAAAACTTATCCAGGGCTTCTCTCCATGTGCACTCACAGCCCAGAAAGCCAATGGTATCCTGGGCTGCATCAAAAGGAGCGTGACCAGCAGGTCGAGGGAGGTGATCCTGCCCCTCTGCTCTGCTCTCGTGAGACCTCACTTGGAATACTGTGTACAGTTGTGGTGTCCTCAACATAAAAAGGACATGGAAGTGTTGGAACAAGTCCAGAGGAGGCCACAAGAATGATCAGGGGTCAGGAGCACCTCCAGTATGAACCTTCTGTTAGTGGTCCTGGCCTTATGGAAACAGCCCCTGGGCAGGGCTGTTGAGGAGAACAATCCCAAACCAGGTCAAGTGCTTCGGAGAAAGTCTGCCTTCGAGGACAGAGGGGCTGCCTTCGTCTTTCTCTTTCAGCTTTCTCCAAACTAAAAAAGATTTCTTTTATAGGGTTCATAGGAATAATCAAACAAACTAACCACTCAACTGCAAAAGCTAGTAACATTGAAAATTCACAAAAGGGGAAACTAACCCAAAACATCCAGCACTCAAGCTGTCATGGATTCTTGTAACAAAGCAGATTTCTCGTAGCCTGCAGCTTGTGACACAGTTCTCGAGTCACTTCTACTATTGGCACACTTCTGCTGGGTTGTTACTTTCAGTTTTGAATCTTAGCTCTACAAGGACTTGTCTGGGCAGATGGTTAATCTTTGTTTTAGAGGATGTCATAAGTAAAACCAAACTGTGCCTTGCAAAGCTTCCCTGTTTGTATTCCTTCCCCAATTACTTGAAAAAGTAATCCAATAGAGTAAATTTCCCTTTCAGAGAAGTGTTATCTAATGGTAAACCAGTGCTGATGTCACCATGCAGATGTGGTCACAAAAGTGCAGCTACTTGGTCAGCAGAGGTGGCTCAGGTGTTTGAAAACACATTACAGGAGCATGTTCATCCCTTTTCTGTCTGCCCTACACACTAAAACAGTGAGCATCAAGGCAGCTTTCCGGGTACTGAAAATATTAGAGCAGATCACGGAGAGATGGCTGGTCACATTCTGTATTACTGTCTGTAATCATTGACATGTCTTGGTTTCTCCTACCTGCAGAAATCACATATTCTCTCTTACCCCCATTTGAATTATGTCGCAGATGCCACTGGAGCATATGATGACTGGGAATAAAAGTGAATTAAAGGCAAGATGCAGGGAAGAAAAACACACATCTTTGGCACATCTCTATAAAAAAAAGTCAACCCACTTTTCCCTCTTGTGCAGGTCACTGAAAGTGGGGTGTATTTTACCAGCCCAGACATTTCCAGCTACTTTTATCTTCTGTTTTTCATCTCTTTTTTTTTTTCCCTGAAACCTCTCTAACAAACTTCAGGAGTAATTTCTGGAGTCAGGGTGGTATCTTTGTATTTGTATTTCATAGCCCTCAGTAGAATTGTTTTCCATTAACTCATTTTTTTACTCCTGAACTAAGAAGAGTCAGAGAGCCAGCTGTGGAAAGGACTAAAAATGAGATCTCTATTTTTTTTCCTCTGGATAATAGTCCCAGACAAACTGCTTTCTCCATCCAGCTGCTTGAAACATCCCACTCCCTTTCATAGGAAATGATCATGTACATGGCTTAGCTTGAAGGGTCATTGCCGTTGACGTAGCCAGACACTTGCTCAGACTTGCTTCCCTAGGAGAGCTGTGCCTAAGTTACTTCAGTATCTTACAGGTCCCCTTTTGAGTTCAAGGGGAATAAGAAAAAAGATAAAGACAAGAGGTGGGCCAGGCACGGCAGCATCCACTTTGGACAACCTGCTGGTGATGAAGCAGAGATCTCAGAAGTTCAAGCATATCTCAGGACAAATCAGGACCTGGTAACACCCAGGGTGACAAGGGAAGGAACCTGAAAGTGTTTGTGAATGCACCAAGGTCCCTGACATTACTGGCAAAGCACCCATTGAATTTATTGGCTTTAGGTTAAGCTGATTAGAGAAACAGATGGGAAGGTGAGTGTCTTTAATTAAATGGACAATAATGTATGAATTACATTGGATGCCTCATGGTAAAAAATAAACTGTTTATTACTAACGGGTTTAAGGCTCAGTTCCTGTTTTTTAAGCAAAATCAATTTAAACAAGCAGTCCCAGCTGAGCTTCTGGTGGGAAGGAGTTTACTGGAAAGATTAAACAAGTTAACAAGGGAAAAAGCTACTCAGAATTTACTGGAGTTCATTTGCTATCTTTATGTTTTAGCACATAAAGATGACAATGTGCAACCTAGCACTTGCACTTCAAATAAGCCACTAGCAACAGGCCCAGTTCTCCTTGAAAAGAGAGCTGAGAGTCTTGGGAGCTCTCTCATTTCCTCTTTCCTTGATATTGTAAATCTATATTGTATACGAACATATGCATACACACACTGTGTATGTTTTTAAATATATATACACACATACACTGATACATACTTGTATATATGCTTTTTCCTGTTGCAAAGCAGTTTGGGAGCTTAACAAAGAATTTGGCAGCTGAAACGTGCCCAATTGAAGCTGGCAAACTCTCTAGAACGCAGCACACGAGATGGAAAGGGCAGCAATTAAACACCATTTTTGTTATTGAGGAAGGACCAGTTCCCTGTGATACTTTGCATTCGTTCTGTAACCATGGGTGGATGATTTAGTGCCAGACATTCAGAGGGATTTAGGTTTGCAAAGATGCAGGTAGAAAACTTAGAGGAATTTCTTTAATGCGTGGTGCCGAGGGGAGCTGGACATCTGGGGGGAATTTTGAAACGTGCTCTGTGTGCCTCTTTCTGTCCTAATTTACTTCAGCAGATGTAGCTTTCTCTGCCTCAGCTCTTCCTATTTTAGAAAATGTCAAAACCAGTGATTTCTTCCCTCATTAGCAAGGATTGGAAGAGTGCTGCAAAAAGGAGATAGATGAAGGAATATGAAAGTTTCATGCATTGCTGCTCACCTTTACCAGACATGACAGACCTATGAAATATTTATCATCAGAACCACTGTCCTCATGCTAGGCAGTCCTACCTAGAGCCCATTTGGCATCGTTGCTTCCTATAACATTGTTTTCCTTCTTTTATACTTCGCAACAAATGCTCATGCAGACTTGGAGGAGAGCTTCATGCCTGAAAAGTGGGTTCAGCTCCAACACCTTTCCTCTGTCACTTCTGAGGGTGTACTAAATCCATACAGCTGAAAACTAGCCCCTGCGTGCTCCCTGCCATGCAATAGGCCTAATGTTTTTTCAACACTCAGAGGACCATTATAGTCTGAATATCAATGTCCCAGGCAGAGTTCTGGGGTCATGGAGACATCGCACCATGTTATATGAATCTGACATGTTTGCATTCTAACCTTATATAAGCCTCTGTCCCACACCAGCAATCTTCTCAGGTTGCCATCCTATCTAATGCAATAAAGCTTTCTCTGTCTCCTGCCCTCAGGTTCCATTTCCCTTCTGTCCTCAAGAATTATTAGTAAAGAAAGTACTGGAAATGTACCTCCCAGGTCAGTTGCATAATATTTAATGGAAAAAAACATCTTTGCATATTTAAAACCAAAAAACCAAAGGCTCACACGCATCTGTGATGGTGAAGTTAAGAATACGTTTAACAAGAAGCCAATCTGTGAGCAACAGAACCTGCAAAGCCTTGTTTCCTTTGGCTCCCTGGCTCAGGGTTGGGCCAGTCTCTGGGTAGTAACACACAAAATCAAATCAGAACATCTCCTTTAGCAGGAATACTTTTCCTATGAGTAGTTTGTGGGATCTGGAGATTCACTTGAGATTACAAGGCAACTTCTGTTCCTGATTGGGGGGCATGAATTTAATCTCTCTTTTCTTCAGTTGCTTATCTTGCTATTGCTGACATATCTGTCTGTCAAATTTGGATGAAACTTAGCAGTGTATTCAGGCACAGAGTCTGACTTACAGTGGAAATTTTCACTTTAGGAAACTAGGTTTAAAAAAACCCTAACAAAACTACATAATTGTACTTTGACTTGTCTACTTCAGCTGTGTCAACTCTGCTGAGGGCTCGTGGGAAGTTACTGAAGCAAGTTCATGAACCATCACTGATGCACAGCATGGGAACCCTGCTGATTGTAATTACTAGGAGGACTGGTTGGAGCATTAAATGACAGCCATTTATCGGACTAAAACCACAGAACTTAACGTTCCTGTAGGAAATGCCAGCAACTTTTGATATAAGAGGAGTGACCATGGATGATCTTTCCTTGTGGATGTAGTACATGCAAAGAAGCAGCTGTATTTGTTCCATGAGAGTTCTAACATCTTCCTGAGTAATATCCAAATGGAGGACCATCAGGAAATCCAGACATAGTCCATTTTCTCTCCAGGATACATCCTGCTGGGTTTTCTGCAGGCCATTAATATGTTATCTGCTGAGCCATGAGACAAGCAAAGCCAGAGAAATGCAGCCTAGTGAAATTTGACATGAGTAGAGGATGCACCAGTTTGCTACTTAAACAAATACACGTTTAAATACTTAAACAACAATTTTGGTTTAAAAGGAAAAGCTCGTGCGAGGGTGAGGACAGATGAAAGCTGACATTTTCTGGACCAGCAACAGATACAACTACTGATCAAAAAAACCTTGAATACAGAAAGCGCTGCCAGATTCCATTTGGATGGATAATAAATAGATGGAGTAGTTAAGTGAAAAGAGATGTTATGTGATGCTAATATGTAAAGCTCCAAAAGGATGTAATAGGGCTGCTTTGATCAAGTGAAGAAAGAAATTCCACCTTGGCTCTCCATAGCAGTGATGGCTGTGTTGGCAAAGCTGAGGAGAAATGGCTAGGCTTGCTCTGAATTAGTTTCAGCAGCCTCCCGATGGCTCTCTATGAGACTGAAGAAAGCAGTAGCATGAGTAGAAGTTGTCCAGGCAGCACTATTCCACTTTGGGAGAAGTTTCAGTGTTCTACACAGCAATGGCAAGGGAAGCTCCTATTCACCATGTACAGTGGAGACTTTGTGCAGCAAAGAGCCCCAGGTACCCCCTCTGAAAGCGAGTGTCAAAAAGGACCATTGCACTTTCTAGACTTCAGTCTCAATAGTAGGAAAGCTTTGTCTGCTGGTAAAAAACTCACAACTAGGATATAATTCTACTCTGAAGATTAGCAACCAAATGATCAAAACATTTCACAATCCTCTCACAGGGAGAGTGATGCCCAGAGCTCCAGGAACTCAGTGTTTCCTTCCTTCATACACTGACCAGGAGAACCTCTCACCTCCCTCTGTTTTATTGTGTTTTTACCTCCCACACCCCTTTCACTCCAGCTGTTTACCGAAAATCAGCCACTTTATTAATCAGAACTAGGAGAATAAGCAATTGATAGAATATCTTGAGGGAGTGCAAGTATCAAATAGAAGTTATTCAATTTCTTTTCATTCAGAGCCATGCTCAGGAGAAAATGAAGTTGTGACTTTTGGCTATTTTCTAACCTAAAAGCTACTGCTGATATAAAGACAAACATTTTCTTGCATACTTGTGGGAGATATCTGCTGAAGTCAAAGGAAAGATTACCTCTACTTTAGAGTTTAGGGCTTCAGAGTCCTTGCATGGCTCCAGTGCATCACTATTAAAAGGTGCGTTCCCATTTCATGGAGTGGCATGTACAGCCCTTACCAAAATCAGGCATCTTTGGCTCAAGAGGCAGACAGGTGTGCTTAGGGAAGCAGGACTCTCCTTTTGGAGAGGTCTGTACACACAAGTTGACTTTCTGGTATTGATTCTGCAGCATTACCAGCAAGATCCCCAGCCCACACTGCTAGCTTCATGTTGAACACCTTGATGCCTGACTACAGACCCAGTTTGCAGAATCGTTTGTATTCAAGTCTTATCTTCACAAACCCAAGCATCAATATCTTCAAGTTTGTAGGACATCTGCCAGACACCTGGTTTAGTGGAAAGTGTCCCTGCCCATGGCAGGAGGTTGGAAGCAGATAATCTTCAAAGTCCCTTCCAACCCAAACCATTCTAAGACTCTGTGAACTCCAAACTGAGCATATTATGCAATCTGTGTTTTCAGAATATGTTATTGCTCATGCACCCGTAGGTTAGCCTGGAACAACTGTACTACATGAATTTTGAAAGCTGCTTAAATCTAGCGAAATACAGTCACTTCTCAGAAGGTCCTTGTTTTTTGCAACAGTATGTGCTTCCTTAAATAGCACAGTGCTCAAAACCCTGGTATATTTTAAAATTATATGAAACATTTCACATGTCAAACTCGAAGTTACACAGAAAAGTTCATATGGACCATCTGTGTTTGACCACTCAGCTAATATTAATTTCTGGAGTTCCGGGTCACAAAATAATATGCATTTCAAAAGCTGGCTAAAAGATCACTTGGATTTTATCCTGTTGGCTTGAATCTTGTATATCTTGTACAACTTCCTGGCTGTGTAGATGACATGTTGCAGCAGTAAGCACAGAACACTTAGAGAAATAAAACTGAGCAGTCTTTGGACACTGGGACACTTTTCAAAGGCCATTGCAAATACACTCAATCTATCATTTGTTTTGCATTACTCTAAACCACTTATATTCCCTGGGAAATCTAAGTACATTTTGGTGGGGGGAGGGAATGGAAGAGGACAAGGGAGGGAAAGCAAGCAAATGTAAGTACTTGAAGTGGGAATTAATATTGAAGAAATAGTTATTTGTGCTAAACAACTATTCCCAGGCTGAATATTAAACATTTTCTATTTAAATATAAACCAAGCTATCTGTGTAACGTAAGTATAGTTGAGAAACGTGAGTTTATTTCAAGTAAATATATATTTTCTTAATTAAAATAATTGCTCAAGATAGTGAAGTACCTCAGTTTTACAACGATTTAATCAAAGCTCTGCACAACTACTGGGACTTTGTACATAAACCAAGCTTTTGGTACACACTGGAGCGTCAGAGGATGTAGACTGTGCTAGTGCTCAAGGTTACTTCTAGAAACTCTTGAGTCAGTTTCTGAAGACCTGCACATGCTTTCTCCTCCCTTCTTGCAAAGCAGGGACAAACAGAAGAAACACAGCTTTGCTGACTTCAGCCTGTCCTCATGCTGTGAATGCCATCGCATAGTGCCTGTGACACTATCCCATTGATACTGGGCAAATAAATGGCAGCATTCACTTCACCTCTCTGCTCCTTTCTTGGCCAAAGAGACCTCCCCACTTCCTTCTCACTTCCCCTTCCCCAATTCACATATCCTATAGATGCCTTCTTCCTTTAGTCTTTTCCCTGGGAAAGCCTGTAAGATTCTGCCTGGCTCTAAACTGAAATCAAGTAGAAAGAGTAGGCAGTACCCAGTTTAGGGAGATAGCCTAGACCAGAGGACAAGCATGGCTGTTCCTCCTGTCGTCTTATTTATTTTTAGAAATCTCCATCCCAGCATTGTGTCTGAGCCCTCATTCAAAAGCTATTTATTAGCTGTTACCCATGGATTTGTATAGTTCCTTTTGATCCCATTCACTCTTCGACTTCCTCAGCTTCCAGTGTCAAGGAGCTCCATGACCCAACCATACTTTTTCTGGACAACAGTGCAATAAAACAAACAATGCCATGGACAGATGTCATGTCGGCTTTCTTCCCTGTTCCCTCCATCCACCCACAGCCACAGACATTCATGCAGGACCTGCAAATCTGACCTGTGCCAGCACAGAGACCCTGAAACAAGCACGCGGACAGAAGACACATCAATACCCTTGATCCAACCAGCCGCTTTGTTAGCACTGTTCATAGCTCCCTCTTTTATTGCAAACGTAAATCAGAGAATAGAGTGGGAAGTTTGTCCAGTTCATGCCTTTGCTCATGCCTTTGGTCTCAGTGTCACTGCTGAGACCTTCTCACCTGCTCAGACACTGCAGTGACAGATGGTCATGCTTGCCAGATCAAAGCCTTTCCATTCTCAAATACCATTGCAGTCACAAAGCTGACCCCAATGCCAACTGTAAATCTCCCTCACCACACTTTAAGCCCAACCCTTTCTGGTTCCCTTCCTTTTTTCTAGAACAGAATAGGATAAAAGGAGAATACGCAACATAAAAGATGCTTGGGCAATGGAGAAACTCTTTGAGATTGGCTTCTGGAGTAGGCTGGTTGTCTATTTAGCTGTGGTTGTGTTCAATCTTCATTGTGCCTCTCCATACCCACAGATTCCTCAAATCACTCTTAGTCCTTCAAGGTGAATGGGTAGCACAGATAAGCTTGCTCAGTGAACAGTGGGAGGATGGTATTTCTTAAAGCTGTTGCTAGTGACAGATCAAGGTTTTACTTCCTTAGTCTTCTCTAATTTGTGACACACAGTCAGCTCACTAGTACTGCAAAACATCCCATGGACCTAATGATGTATAACAACAGATTTTGGCAAGACAAAACAGCAATGCTGAGTGCAAATCAAGTGCTAGCAAGAAAAGCCTTGCTAGAACAAAATAATTTCCAGACTGGATAGCTCAGGGAACATTCGCTTCAGAGAAGTGGGTTTCTGAGTTGCTTTGATCAAATGAGTTTCAAAGGTGATTACAGCCCCATAAGTGTTTCCCTAAGCAGTATCCTGTGGGATGGGGAAGACCAGAATTCAGGCAGAAGCTTTCCTCTGTACAAAAGCCTTGCCACTGACATTGTCAAGGGATCTGTTGCACTCCATTGTGTCCATAATCTTCAAATTAAAGCTCCCTAAATCCACAATAGTCTAATAAACCACAAGCCTGTAACAGCCCCTTCAATTTTCCACGTTAATAATCCATGGATTAAGAGTCCCTCTGCTGCTACAATAGCCAGAACTGATCTTCTCTACTGTGTCAATGACCCATGAATTATAGGGCTGTGTCTCAGATGGTTAGATAATACTTCACTCAAGTCCCCGCGATAGATTTTTCTAACAGGGCAGATTCAGGATTCTGCTTTGGAGTAAAAGCACATTGTGGCATTCCCATTTTTGCGACTGCTCTTCCTATTCCTCTTGGCAGTATCCCCACACAAAAGCACAACCCTTTTTATCATATCAGTCATTTGATTTTGCAATAAATGGCCTAGTTGCCTTTCATTTTCAACTGCACATTTAATGCGTCATGTGAAAGTTTAATAAGAGGCACAGTTTCGTAACTGGTTGATCAACTGTTGAAAAACCCTTCAGTTTTCTTGTAATAGGATCTTATAATAGTCTGGAATATTTTATACATTTGTGGATAGCACTTCTTAACACACTTGTATCGCCTAATAACCCTTTATTATACCATTTTTCTGTGAAGTATGTACAGCATCTACAGCAGTCAAATCAGAGGGTAGAAGAAAGCAGAGGGGAGTCACTTCAGAACTACTGCCCAAACCCATCATCTGTAGAATGCTCATCTACATTTCTGATCAGGAGCAAGCGAGTTTCTCTCAACAGCTGCATGATTTCCAAATGCCACTGCAGCCAGAAAGCCTGGATTTTGTGTATCAAAATCCAGCCACTGGCATGGAAAGAAATATGATGGGTAGGAACAGATTGTGTCTAAGGCATTTTCACTGGGAGTACAATCCCAATGGCACGCTGTCTGCTGAAACAGAATGGTAATGCAATTTCCCTCCCCTTTTACTTTTCAAAGCAGAAACCTTCATATTGAACTTAAATCACTGCACTCTGTTGCAGGGCTGTTAAAGCCAAGGAATGCCTGTTAGGTTAGCCAGCCATGTCTCCATCAAAGGCTAACTGTTCCATACCATATCTTTTACAGTGTTTGCTTCAGACTTCTGTTACTTGGGACATTTGAAACTACCCTATCAGCTTGGGTAGACATGGGAAGAGGCTCTACACTGCAAGTAATCAGCTACTTCCACCTCTGCTGCCACATTTTAAAGTGTATTGAACAAGAAGTTTGCTTTTGTTTTGCCCTTCAGAGTGCAATAAATCATCTGGTCAAAAGTTAAGCAGCAGTGCTTTGGGGCAGGTGATGCTATGACCATGACTTATTGGCCAGGGTGATTCCCAATCAGGAAGAATCCATTACTAGCTGAAGAAATGTATTTGCCAATTTTCTGTTTTTCCAGACAGTCAGTGAAGGTCAGTTTTGTAAATCACCCCTAGTAGCTAAGAGAGTCTGTTAAATAAAATAGTCCCAAATAAAGACTTGTTAACATCGATTCTGGAGCTTAACTCCACTGTTAAATCTTTCAGTGCCAGAAAGATGCTGCTGGTGCAGCATCTATAGGCAATTAAAATTATAGTCAAGGCAACAGAGGCAGTAACCACTGTAGTGGATGCTACAGGGTGGAGATAAATCTCTTCTGATGCAACAAAGAGAGTGGTAGGAAGGTGGAAGAGTAATAGATGATATGATTTCAATGTTTGTTTAACAATTATGACATGTCAAGCCAAAACGAAGTAAACTTAGTGCTGTTGCCTACCGTGTATAGAAACCTGCAATGCCACAAATAATTGAATTCGCCTTCTCTGGCTGCCTGGTTTACAACTATCAGAATCTCACCTCTTATTTCACCCTAGTGGAGATTTTTGTGACTTATTTTATCGTCCTTTAGAAGATAATAAAACGAGATTCTGAATTGCCTATATAGATCTTGAGCTGCAGCTCAGACTTGTGAGACCAGATGTACTGCACAAAGTGGCAAAAATAAAGAAACCTGACCCATTTGCTTCATGAAAAGGCACTAAAATCCTGTCATCAGTTCATTTCCCTTTGCAAACAGGCTTAAGAACAATAACTGTATTGTCGTTAACCTGCATATAGAATAAATAAAAGGAACAAGCCCATGCTAGCTGACCCACGTGCAATAGAAAGTGCTGCTTTATCTCCTGCGACTGCCAGGACCTGTGCAATGAGTCTCCCCTGATTTTGACACAAAGTCCTCATTGTCTTCTGAACCCATCCCAGCATTTAAGTTGACCTTGCAGTATTATTCTTGGTTGTCATGCTGAGCGCAATGTTTGTCTTGTTATAGTATTTATACAGAGCAGACTAGTTTTCCATAAGGAAATATCAAATGTCAAGCATCTGAAAGTCCAGAGGGTCATATACTGGGGCCATGCTCCCTGCTCTGGAGATGGCACAACCCTGCTATACCCCAGTAGGAACACCATGCCAGTGCTGAGCTCCCAAGTGCACAGCACTCAGACCTACACACATTAGTGGCATCTAAGGCATTCACCTCTTCAGCTCACATTAGAAGATCAATTGCTACTCTGGGACCTATGGGAGCTTTGAGGTAAAGTAATATCATTATTCCCATTTAATGATAAAATACTAAACTCAGAGAAATAAGGACGATGCAGCACATGGAATTGCCACACAAATAGTAGATACAGTCAGTCCTCTCACACAGAAACAGTCCAGTTCCCAGTGTGGATGAGGCCAGAAGCACCGCTAACATGCTCCCAGCCAGGCAGATCCTCTAGAGATGAGGGCAGGAGGGACACCTAAAGGACAGCTATGGATAACCCCAAGGGCATTGCACTGAAAGGCACTGCACACGCTTTGGGTTACATGAGTCCTCTCTGTCCCGCCTGCCTCCAACATATTCCTATGCTCTCTCAATATATGCACAGCTTGTTAGCAGCTCTGCAGGGTTCCCAGGAGCTGTGAATGAACAGAAACCGGGATTGTATGATCATAACAACCGGCTCCGTTTCTTCTGTCTCTTAAGCTCCCCTCCCCAAGCACAGGAGGAGTGGCCCCGGAGGAGAGGCCATGAATTTTTTATTTCCTTGACCAGAGGGTGATTTTGCCTGTTCAAAGCTATATACATTGTTCCTCGTTACTAAGGCAACAGGTACCTTACAAATGCTGATAATACATAAACTAATACAACTCTGCAGTTTGCTCTTTCTTTCCAGTGCAGCTTAATAACCCGTGTGGATGCTGCTGGCTGCCTGTCTCCTGCTGCGCTAAATGAGCACTTCAGGAAGTATTATCTCCCTTCCAGGGAGGACTCTGTGGTGCCCGCACAAAGACGAGGCACTGAACTGGGGAGCTAGGCCACTATCAAAAGGCAGAGGGGTTTCAGAAACCTCCAGGGAGGAGTGGGAATGGCTGTGGGAACACCATACAAATGTGCTACAGCGCTGCTGCCTTCCTAAAAGCAGCAAAGGATCCTTAACACTTGCTGTCCAGAGAGAACACATCACTTTTACAGTCCTGTAAAGGAAATCCTGAAGCACAAACCCTTTAGTTCCAAGTTGTGCCCCGTCATCAGTATCAAGAGCTAACTGGATTAAGCACTGTTTGTTAAACTCCGCCTCGCTCTCACTCTCATATACCAGCCTCTTTGATGCAGATGCCTAGTTGTTAAGTAAACATGCCAGGACCCTACTGCTCTTGTGGTGAGAGCAGGGTTAAACGTTTCACTGGTCTCCTTAATCCCTCTCTCATGATTTAGTCAACATCAGTGGGGGAGAAGGGAAGGACCCATAGGTTTTGCTTCTGTGGCTCCCCCCTCTTCAGGAGGCAGGGGAAGAGATGAATTCGGTGTTGCACTTGGGCTGGATGCTGTGGGACCTATCAAAACGTCACAGAAACTATGAACACCGAGTGCACCCAACAGGTACTGGGGCTGCATCTGCAGATCTTGAGACCTGCTCCTGCCCTAGACTTAAAGCTTGCTTTTTTCACTACTCAACACCATTTAAACCTTGAAACAGAGAAATTAAATAGAAATTCAAAATACAGATTTCTGCTCCTGTCCAGTGCTTCTGTAGTGTTAGTTCAGTGATGGGGAGATGATCACCATACAGTAGCAGAAGGAAAAGCCGTCAGGAAAGCAGAGTAATTCCAACTACTGGATGCATTCCTCCTTAGTGGACCTGACATGCCCATGGTCTAGCTGCAGAATTTAATTTTCAAGAGCAACGGTTATGTTAGAGAAACAAAGTAAGTGGCCTTATTTCTGGGGACTGGATGCAAGTGATGCAAGAGTCTCATAGGAGCTCAGGGGGAAAAAAGACAACTCAGAAACCAAAGCAGCTCAAAACATAGCGACTAATCTTCACTGTTTGTTTTCTCCTTTTTTCCTGTTTTGGGGGTTTGTTTTAGAGTTGGGTTTTTTTTAAGGAAATAGACTCATACGATCATACATTTCAACTACTTTATGCTTGCTACCAGTCAGCCCCTTTGTCCCGGAGATTTAACAATAACACAAATAACTTAAATAATGTATGCTTAACTTCCTTCCAAAAGCAAAACACAGGATGGGTAGCGTGCTCTCTCTCTCCCAAAGAACTTTACAAGTACAAAACAAGGAGAGTTTTACAGACCCCATTCTTGTGCTGGATGACTTGCTGCTGCTGCTGCAGGACAAGGGTCTTTTATTGAAATCCCAGCAGAAAAGTAAACATTTGAAATAAAGCTAAACAAGAGTTTAGTTGTTGAGGAAAAGACAGTCGTCTATCAGCATTTGGCAAACAAACTCTTCTTAAGAGCAGCTTTATGCTGGCCTGGGACTGCAGCACTTGCATTTAACCTCTGTAGTCTGAATCCCTTCTACCTAATGAGAGGGCTCCCTGCTGTATCAAATTTGCAGCACTGTTGGCTGCTGGAAGCATTATTCATTTGCTAAGTAGATCTTAGGAAAACAATCCTGCGTTCCAAGTCTCAGGAGCACCAAAATATGCTACTGAAGGAGATTTCCCCAAGAGAAAACACTGTGAGCTCACCACCTCCCATTGAAAGCCATTAGCAAATGGTGCTTGTCCTCTAGTTGTGAATTCACTACCTTCCCATTTTCTTTCTCCGGACCTTGGCTGTACTGTTCTCTAACCCAAGCCAACCTTTCAGGGTACACATGGAGATGTATGGAACCAACGGGTGGGCTGCCAGGCTCAGAGAGTAGTGGTCAGGGTCTTGATACTCGACTGATCATCAGTGGAGCTCCTCACAGTTTGATACTGGAGTCACTGTGTTCAGCAACATCAACGTTGCCAATGGGATGGAGTGCACCTTCAACATTTTCACGTGAGATACTAAATTGGTGGGAATGGCTGATATGCCAGAGGGAGAGGCTCTGTTCAGTTACCTCTTGACTGGCAGGTGAAGTCAACTGATGGGGACCTCATGAAATTCAACAAAGTCAGTGCCAACTCCTGTACCTGAAGCAATAATCCACGTGCATGCTGCAGATTATATAAATAGGAAGCAGCTTTGCAGAGCAGGAGGTAGGGTCAAGGTGGACAGGAATTGGGTTTGAGCCATCAAAGACACTCAACCACATACGGCACAGGACTCGCAAGAACTTAACAGGTCAGGGAAATGATTGTTACCCTGTATCCCCATAGAAAGGCTACCTCTGAAGTACTGCAGTCAGGAAAGACACAAATATTCTGTAGCCAAGGCAGCTAGAGGACAGACTGAGAATGGCATTTTTTCAGCCTGGAAAAGACAGAGCTGAGGATGGGTGCATCTAATTGCTTTCTCCAGCTAACTCATGTGCGGCTATGATGAAGACACACAAGCAGATGGTGCTGCTTTGTACAGGGATTGCAATTTCATTTTCCAACCTCAATTGTTCCATGACTCTGTGCAACCATTCCTGTGAGAATTGTTTTGCAGAACACAACTTTCAAAGCAGTTGACTCCTGGATAAAATATAGAGCTTGGATTCACCATAAACTCAAAGAAAAATGAAGTAAAAGGGTGCTGCTTCTCATCTACCAAGTCTTTCCCTTGCTTCTGGGTGACTTGCCAACCCAAACACCTGCTTCATATGGGTAGAATGCAGCAAATAGCTGACCCATATCTGTAATTAATCTTGAGGGCATTTTGGTTTTTCAGAGGATTAATGTACTCAATGTCCTTAATAAAAACCAAAAAGCCAAAACCATCCAACCTTTCTTGAAATCAAGCAAAACCTAAAGCAGATGGGTGGACAGCAGTTGCAAACTAAACAAATATTCCATGGTTCAGCTCAACTTCAAATAAGATCAGCACTGAAAACCTGAGTAAGCAAAGACAGTGTGTTACCTTTGGCAATCTGCATGGCTTCAGCTTTGAAGTATCATTTCTGATCAATGCAGTCTGATAATCAGAAATGACTATTCAGATTCTAATAAAAATAAACTTCCAAATTACATCAGATACAAACCATGGTCAAGACTGAAATGTCAAGTATTTGAAACAGTTCTTTGTCTCAATACCCTAGTTCAGTCAACATTGTGCCAGGAGATTACGCTTCAGTCCTTGGTTACATGGAGTGTGTGAAAACTAATAGGAGAGAACTGGCCAACCAGCCCATTTCCCACTCTATCAAAATGGCACCATTCAACCTCAGCAAGAGCAAGGCATAACAACATGCCCAGGAAATTGCAAGACCAGAACATTCTAATAATCACATTTTTTTTCTTCATGAAGCATTGGGCCATGAAGATGATCAGGAGACAGGCTGAGAGAGTAGGGGTTATTCAGCCTGGAGAAGAGAAGGCTCCAGGGAGACCTTAAAGTAGCTACAGTGCCTAAAGGGGCTACAAGAAACCTGGAGAGGGGCTTTTGACAAGGGCATGAAAGGACAGGACAATGGGAATGGCTTTAACCTGCCAGAGGGGAGATTGAGATGAGCTCTTAGGCAGAAGTTCTTCCCTGTGAGGGTGCTGAGGCACTGGCACAGGGTGCCCAGAGAAGCTATGGCAGTGTTCAAGACTAGGTTGGCTGGATCTTGGAGCAACCGGCTCTAGTGGAAGGTGATCTTGAATATCTCTCCCATCCCAAACCATTCTGTGATTCAATGATGAACAAACATCTTAGTGCAGCCAAAATTTGCAGTATACTGTGTCTTAGAATTAGCCTCCCTCTTCCCCAAGATGTCCTTTCGACTCACTAGTTTACATTTCTTAGTTTAGAAATCATTTATCAAGAAATAACTCTTTTCTCTCCCTTCAGGTTTTCAAGTGTCACACAGTTTCTCTGGCAGACAAAGTGACAGCATGGCTAATTAATAGGACAGGAGTGCTCTGGGAAATCCATTGCTGGAATATATGAAAGAGGAAGGGGATCGGAAGAAGGGAGCGTGAGCACTGGATGAGACTGGGGTTATTGTACAGACCTTTACACCACAATTCCTGAAGGTGTTGACAGGTACAGGCAATTTTGCCTAGAATAGAGGATATGAGGGAAGGATTAGTTATGGCACATTTTAGTGCATCTGACCTGCTTCAGATTGAAAAGCCTGTTCTGCGGTTGCTATTCAGGTCGCTCTGGGGGAAATCCCTGTTGCCAGATACTCAATTTATCCTTTCTCTCATGCTTATTGATATCCACCAGCAGTATAATGTCTGGCCTGGACAGACATACAAGAAGGCAAGTTTCTCCTCACTGTGACCCAGCCAACAGAAGGCCATCTGTAGCATTTCTGAAACATCTATCTTGTTGCAACTTTTCTTGGTATTTTGGTACCAGCCTCTGGCAGACGCAGCTTAAGTTTCAGCACATTAATCAAACTCCTCCACACCCCATCAACACTGCTCTTGGCATGCAGCTACTTTTGTCTCTGGGACTCGTTGAACTCTGTGCCCAGAGTCTACAGAAATTCCCCTCATCCACCAAACCTCAGATGAGAGACAGGGTTATGATCCTGACGAGGGATGCTGTGAATGCATCCTCTGAGAAGCAGTGAGCACTGAAAGCTCTGAATTGTTAGTATTACTACACTAGAAAGTATGTTAGTACTAGGATGAAGCCTAAGCCATGAAACATGAGTAACACTGAAAAACATACAGATGAAAGATGTCTTAGCTGAGTAAGACTCTTTTCCCCCCTCTTGGTTCTTGGCCATGTCTGCAATGGAAAATGAGAAGCGGTGAAAGAAAGTACAGCTTTCCTTTCTCTTAAGAAGTCAGGATAGCTTTCCACAACAAAATAATTCTGACAGCTTCACTATCCACCTAGGTCTCTCCAGCTGACTGAAAACACAGTTTAGAAGAGGAACTGGGTATACGCTGACTGCAGCAATGTGTATTTTGTTTCTAGTACTGGGTCAGAGTGCCCAAGAAGAGAATGCTAAAGCCTCATCCATCCATCCTAACCACCCCTGTTTGTTTCGCTGCTTATATTTGCTGCGGCAAGATGCTGCTAGACCATTGACTGCAATCAGATATGTTGTACTCATCCACGTGAATAACAGTTCCTTTGATCTTCAAAAGAGTTTTACTTCTTTGATTACCAGTTTATCAGTAGCATATAATCAGGCTGCAGACACACACAGTTAAGTCTTAACCCATTCTGATTGCAGGTACTCAGCCAGCAAGTGTGCTTTATGCTGCATCCAAGTATTTTTATTGAGATAAACTGCCTTCACTTTTCCAGGAGACAGTCTTTCTTGGCAGGTGTAACAGGGTGAGTTTTTCAAGGTGTCAAGAGCCATCACAGTTAATAAACTACCTGCATGGTGACTTTTCCCTCAGGATGAACTTCTGAGCACTCCATATCCCATGTCAATCCCAATAGCAGTGTATTAAACGTACAGCATCTTTGCACATGGTTTGACTTTCCAGTATGTCTAAGAAAAGGGGTGTGAGAAAAAAAAAAACACAACACATTAGTAAAATTTAGAACAGGAAAGGATGTTTTTCTCTTTTTACTCACTCCAAGTTGAAAGCAGAAAGACAGAGACTCTAATCTAGAACTGCCCCACAGTCATGTGTAGCCCATAAACTAACAGGAACGCACTATCTGCACTTTGAGAGTTTAGAACTGATGAAATTAATTACTTTGCATAAGTATTTGGTAGCTGGTTTGGTTTGTGACCCCTATGAAAAGAGCAGCCAAAACACCTGCATAACACATCAAAACAGGGGCAAAACCCCAACTGGTTACTTTGCATTTGCAAGCCTACAGCTAATGCTATGAAATCTGATTGATTTTAATAGCAATGTGCACAGCTCTCCATGGAGTAGAAGAAGATGAAATTCTGTTTGATGTGGATGTGATGGAGTTGTGTTAGCCATGTGTGGCAGGGAAGAGGTACTTGCTAAACAAGCTCCTCCAGACATGCCCTGAAGTCTGCTCCCCTTTCTGATCCCTCCATTTCATCACTGTTGTCTCCACCTTTCTGCTGCTCGTCCAGACACATGAGCTCTTTGCATTTCTTTTCTGTGGGCAGCATCAAACTAAATACAAGGACCCTGTCAGAAAATGGACTTTACAAAAATACTAAGAATGAGAAAAAAAAAAATAGTCATTTTTTTGTTTGGTTTTGGGGGTTTTTTGGGGTGTTTTGGGGAGCAAAAATCCCTTCCATTTGGGGTGTTTTGGGGAGCAAAAAGTCCCTTCCAGGACTAGATTTTTCGGAAGAGTTCAACATGCTGTTTAAAGTATCCAAATGTCTCAAAAAATCCTGGCCCCCATTACTACCTTGAACACCTGGAACTGGCCACACTTAGTGTTGAATGTCTGCTCTTAAAAGCAACGATAGCTTGTGCTGTTGTGGGTAATTCAGTTTTGGAGGCATAAGCCTTGATTTATACGAATTCCATGCTAATGGAGAATTACTTCCAGTTTGTTACAGATTTCAGTGCTGAAATTAGGTGGTTTTCTTGCCAAATTTGGGCCCAATGTGATTCCAATTGAATGGGGTTTGAAGAGCTCCAGTCCTTTTTATAACACTGCAGCATGGCTTGCAAACCAGCTTTTACATGTTTGGGGTTACCCAGTGCTACAAATCGTTGTTTTATCAGATGCAGCTGACTGAAAAATAAAGAAACACTCCCTTTTCCCTCCCACTCTAAAAGCATTTAAAATGCAGCATTTCCGGGAACCTGGCTTGGTGAAGGGAGTTGGCAGGGTGGATTTGTGATGTAGAAAATACAGAGGGACAGATGTTAAGCTGATGGCTTTAACAGATACAACAGTAACATGAGGGTGACAGCTCTATTAGATTTCAGGAGGTGATGTGTCACTTGTGCAGTAGGCTAGTCCACATCTTCATAAAAAACACTTTTTATGGGGTGAGACTTGAGAGATCCAGATAAAAGCGACGTAAGAGTGCTAGTCAGCCATAATCATGAACTCAATTAAAGATTTGCTGGAAATCACATTAAATAGGATCTCAAATCTGCAGATCAGTTCTGTGGCATTCCCAGTTGGCAGCAGAGCCTTTTTTCTTGCAAGCCATTACTCCTTGCAGCATCCTCTTGCCTGGAGCTTGCGCCCAGATGAGGTTGATACTGTTTCCAGAGGTAGAAGATTGCCCATTTCAGAGCATTGCTACACAGTGGACATATAAAGAAGAACCAGGCTTAAACTAGTAACATCACAATAGGATGATATCACTAGTGACAAAACACAGGCTGGAAATCCGTATGATCCATGAGGCAGGAGAAGCCTCATCTCTAATGACGTCTGCTCTTCCATGCTATTAGTTTTACCTACCCCAGTCTCTGCTCTTTTCCTGTGACCTTCTTCCACTTCAGCTTGTATTTCCTTTTTAAATGTCTTTTTCAGCTCTTGAATCCCAGGTGTTTCTCTTTCTTCAGCTGACACTCAAGCTGTGCATCAGGCAACCATCATGACTTGGCAAAGTCTTACTGGGTCAGTGGAGGAAGACCCTCAGATCCAGATTTTTGCTGTTAAAGTTGTCAGTCATGCAAGTCCTTAGAGACTGCAAGAGCATGAAAATCAAATCTATGGATTGAACTATCCTGCGTGGTTTGGGTTGTTTTTTTTCCCTTAAGTGCACATGTGGTCCTGTAATCTTGTCATTTTTATCATTGTTAGTGACAGTCCTTAAGAAAATAGTGAAAAAAGCTATCAAGTTTCTTATTCCTGAATACCAAATATGAACTCAGAAATTGCAATGACTTATTCTGCTTTGTCGATCACACTGTTATTCCGAACGTTTGTGTAGCATTTACAATCAAAGCAGTTTTGAATGTTTTTTTTTGTTTGTTTGGGGTTTTCTTAATATATAGAAAAAGAGAAGATTCCTCTCCCATGACAAAACAAGGAAGGTTACAGATTCCAAACTCCACTGATATTAGACTGAGATTCCTAAAGAATTAGACTAGCAACTTGGAGCATACAGGGAGAATTACACCACAGGCAATAAGGTACAAAATGATGTCCTGACATCAACAAGTGGGGCTACCTCAAGCCATTTGCCTGGCAGTCAGTCAAGTTAGATGGGAAAGTAAAAGTAATATAGTGACTCTGACCCATAGATCTTCGTTCTTAGTCAATCACACTCAGTGGCTGGAAAGCAAGACATTCACAAGAGCCCTTGGAGATCCAGGGCGAAGAGTATTAAGTCGACAGTTGTGGAAAAAGTAGTTCTGTTCATTTTAAAAGTAAAGTTCATTTCTACTAAACTTTCAATCCAAAATGTCTAAGTAACTAAGATAAAACCCAAACCCATGAAAGCTTTTTTTCACATTCACAAGTATTCTTCAGCAACCATCTTTTTTCCCCCAGTATTAACACAGTACCCTATGAAAACAGACAGAGAAACTGATGCAGTTTTCATTTCGGAAAGAGAGAAAACAGGTTACAACCAGGCCCATGTGAGAGCTGTGCAAGCACATCATGGTGTGCAGACGCAGAAGGTGCTGAGGTTGGCTACACAACAGCACAAACAGAATTTCAGTACCTCCCCTGTAGCCATGCACATCCTGACCAGAAACAAGGAACTGGTTTTATTTTAAAAGACTAATCAACAGCAGAGAGTTTCAGGTGTAATGACTAAGTTGTTTACGTGATTTCTGGTTGTCAAATTTAAGACTTCTTAAAGGACCTAAGCAGATGGAGCCCTCCACCCTTGCTGGAAAGTCTGCTTCAAGCTGGGCAATCATAGTAAATAACTCACAGACACGACCTGAGTGTGTGGTAAGGATAAGTTTCCTGGGAAACTCTAATAGCAAAGGGCAGGATTTTTGAGGATGAAGTCAGGAAATGTAATCAGTGGGCTGAGGACTATAGTGTTCTTCCTGATTTGCTTGTCTTCTGTTGAAAAGTCAAAGCATGTTCAGTTTGTCTGGTTACAAATCAACATGAAGTGGGTCTTCAATACTCAGAGCAATAAATTTGAGCACTCTAAACACAGTCATCAGTGGTCAAGAAACGCCTCATTAAAAATGTAGCAGGTTTCATCTTATTTTCACTGGCTGGCACTTTCACCAGTCTCAAGAAGTAGGACAAACATGCTGGCAAATCACCACATCAAGTCAGACCAAACAGCAAATGCTGCTGTGTCTCTAAAGATAACTAATCAATCCATCATCCTCTGTCAATAATAAGTACTCATGAAAAATTGAAAAGGAAATATTTGACATAGTTGAGCCTGAGGAGTAGGTAAGCAGTTCCACAAGATGTTTGCTGTATAACCTCATTCAGTAGAAACCAACTTCTCCAATACACATCAATCTTTAGGACTCATCTCCACACTGAAAGCACCCCTGAATGGGGATTTAACAATGAAAATTTTACACATAGCTCTCCCAAATGCATCCTTCTCAGCCTCTCCCACCCCTTCCAATGTTTGCTGAGCTCTGACACTGAAAGGCCTAAGCTTTCCAGCAGGCAACATAGACCTATCTATGGCCTATCTATTCTGAAGAATGACAACTATAACCCATAATAAAATCTGGTGACAGATGCATTCTGGCAAATATTAGACATCCAATTCCTCAGCCAGGTCACATCTACTCCCTCATGAGGGTCTGGGATGAGTTAGGCAGCTGATAGAGGTCCCTCAGATGAGTTTCTCACTTCTGACTCTCTGTGATTAGAAATCATTTCTAAGTTTCAGAAGCCTCAACTAGCACACATTATCAAGGCTAATGAAGCAGTAAAGATTTCTGCTAACCAGTTCTGTTCTGCCTTCCGGCATGCATCCAACATCCATATTTATTTATTTAAATCATGGTTTTCATATAAGAGTTGTACAACTTTAAAGCTGCATTTTACTCGTAGTTTTGTATGCTGACCCACCGGTGCTGGTTTCCTAAAGAATCTGAGTATAAGTATAGGAAATGTGCAAAGTGTCAAGGTCATGTTAGTGGTAAGTCTCTTTTCCAGGTGGGATTGGAGGAGAAAGGTAGTCCCGTGGGGAAAAATGAACATACGTACTCAGTAAATTATTGATGCTTCATGAAAAATCTTGGCCAGGATACAACAAAGGCTTATGGGGCTATTGGCCAAGGTAAACTAGTGGGAAAAAATTTCTCATACACACTCTAAACAGTTTTAAAGTTGAACTTGAAGCCTTCTCCTGAATAGATGTCCAAACCGAATGCGGCTTGATTATTTCATTATTTGATTATTTCAATTATTTCATGCACCAAGTAGCTAGACAAAGAACTAAGAAACAAAGTTAGGCTGAAAATCCTGAAATGCCCCAAACCCTCTGCATTAAAATTATAACATTATGAAGGTGTCTCACCACTGTCACATTTTGACCCACAGAGTACGGGGCATCAGCAATGAGGTGTGCAAAGGGATGTGTGCCTATGCTGTCTGCACCCTGACGTTCCCTGAAAAACCTTCTCCAACATGCAATAATTTACACTAGAGAAGCTTTGTGGAGATACTTTATGAGACTATGGAACCCTTCCCTCAAGGGCAAAATTATTGCTGAACAAAAGGCCTTACTGTGGACATTGATAAAACGTACATCAAAATATTTTCTGCCAAAAAAATTCCCCACAAAACCCCAAAACACCCCCAACTCCTCCCCCCGACCCCCAACCCCAAATCTCTGTCAGTGGAAATCAGGCAGAGGAACAGTTTGTGTTCCTCTCCATAATGGCTGTCAGTTCAGTCAGGAGCCTGGTGCACAGTGAAGGACCAGAGCATCAAGATCTCATGCTCCAAACAAGGAGCAGTGGAACAACATTGAATGAAAATGTTTAGGCTGTAAATGACATATTAATGTGCCCAAAGGAAATAGAAACTTGGGCAAAGGAAAATATCTTTTCTTGGTTTTCAAAAAAACTAAGGAAAATATTTAAATTAGCATTTTCAACAGCCAGAGCAGAACAGTATTTCTGTCTGTATTCTACTTGCAGTTTGACCCTATCTCCACAAGGAAAGAAACTCCAAAACCCATCAAAAAATGGACCTATCCAAAGTCTTATCCTCACAAGAAATTTCCCTCATGGCTTGACATCTTAAGCTAAGTTTTCCATAATAAAAGAAAGGAGAACAGCTATACCCGCTTAGAACAACTGAGATTTGGCCCTCAGACGTTCCAAAATCAAAACCACAGAGCAGATGCAATTATGTCTCTCACAGTAGAAATAAATATTCAGCTTACTACAGGAATTTCCCAATAGACAGCTTTTCTAGAAATAAATTTCAACCAGAATTCATTTAGTTTTGCAACAGATGCTTTGAATTTGAGTCTGCTTCTTCTCAAAAGCATGAGACAACAGCTGACCGAAGCCACCTTGCTATCGTTCCCATTCGCATATCAATTTAAACACTGCTGAATGAAGAATAGAATCGATCTTGGTTTTAGGATTTACAAACCATTGGTAAGAGTTCAGCCTGCCTTGACTTTATTTTGTTCTAATCACTAAGACACATTCATTAACTACTGTTAAAGAATCCCCGACCAGTTCCTATGGATCGTAACACAGCTATTATAAGCCTTTTGGATCCAAACAGTAGTTATTTGATACCAATCTATCTTTCCAACTCTTGACAGGCACCACATAGGCAGACATGAAAAAGAGCTGAGTATTTGATGAAATTTTTAATGAATGAACTTTGAGCAGCAGTAAGGTTGCATACCTCCAGTGGCTGCAATGGGTTTTAGCTTGAGGGGCACAAGCTGGAGGTGCCTCTGATGTACCACCACAAGATTAATATTGAATGTTAATTCAATACTCATTCCCTACAGCATTTGAAATAACAAATCTAAAGCCTCTCAACTAAACATTGCTTTTAATCTTGAGCAGAAAACAATGTGGGAGTCAAAGTGCATGTAGAATAAAGTTTCTGAACTTCCTTCCTATTTTCCTGTTTCTCTGGAAGGGTCCAAGTGAAACCAGCACTGTTCTGTTCTCTTTATCTGTCAAAGGGAAATGCTTTTATGAATGCCATCAGCTGTTTTACATCTTAATTAGGGGATAGGTTTGTTATTGGTACTTGTAGAAAAATACATTTTACTGATAACTACAGAATAAATATTTATGCCTATTAGTTACAGCAAAAGAGAAATAGTTCAGAAAGAGCTTTAATCAGTTGATACTCTACCTGCTAGCAGCATAACTACTCAAAGCACCATGAACGTTAAATAGAAAATCAGTGATGGGAGTCTTCATACTTGCTCTCTCCCCAGAGACAAGGAGAGATCCTAGCCTAGCTTTTATTGTGCCCCTTGATATTTTGTTTTACTCACTATTACATTAAAATGAAGATGCTGTCAGTGAAAAGTGGATGGCTGCTGTGTGTAGTACCCTGTGTACATTTATTCTACCCTGCAAATGAGTTTGCTTTGGTTTTGCTGCTCTGCAAGTGTAATTTGTTAACAAATCTCTCTGCTAGGAATTTCACACAAGCAGTGTTTTAAGCAGGTATTTGAGCATACTAAAGAAAGGCAATGTTTATATTTACAAAATCTATTCTTGAAGCCAAAGACCAGATGCCACAACCACTTATTCAAGGTTAACTTTATGTGCGTTAGAGATTTCACAGACCTCAGGACCTCTACAGTGCTTGAACAAAGTGACTCACATGTGACCCTTCAGAAAATAATAGCAGCATAGATTTACAGTCATTTATATCTGAGAAAAACACACGCTTACACCCTTGGTTTTAAGTACCTACTTAGGCCTTAGTAAAGTGTGCTCTAATTCTTAACAGCGCAGGGGTGAAATTGATTCAGAGACCCATGAGATAAGAAAAATATCATGAGAAATTATTCACTCATCATCGGAAAGTTGTTTAAAACTAGTGACACACAAAATTGCTCAGTAAAAACATGGCCTGTTAATCTTATTGTGTTTCTCATAAAAGAAGAGAAGTAGAAATTCAACCAAAATCTGGTGACATGTGTCCGGATTATTCAAAACATTATTGAAAACATAGGATTTATGAAAGTAGATATTGTGTGTGGGAAGAAATAACAAACAAACTCTGAAGATTCTCTGTTGAGTAATTATTTCCCCCTCTGTAGATATTTGCACACCAAGGACATGTTTGTCTCACCCTCATTTGTTGATTGACTAAAAATACAAAGGAATAAAGGAAATGAATAGGAATGAGTTTTGTTTAAGGGTGATAACCTGTTCTTACTGTTCACCATTAACAGCAGTACAGCTCAGCTGGATGAGCCTGCAAACCAAAATGATCACAGAAACAGATGCTTGCAGATCAAGATCACTTCAGTGCCTGTGTTCTGGTAAAGGTTCTACAATTACAGTGTTCATTATACAATGGTGCCCATGGAGTGCACATGTTTAAGTACCCCAAAGGACCAATAGTGTTGGAAAATCAGCTTATACTCCTCAGCCATGCATTTGTGAGCATAAAAGCTTAATGTAAGAATGAACCACTCTGTGCTGGAGACAACGCTAATATGATGCTTTCAAACACACCCCTTTACTGTACTCAAAAAGGTGTCTGCTGGTTTGAGAGCTCTATGGTTTGCTCTCATGCTAGCAAACACACAGAAGCAGCCAGATTTCCCTTTGATGCCAGTGGAAATATATTGCATTTGAGTAGGAAATGGCAAAACTGAGTAGGAAGCTGGTCTCAAAATTCCTGTCCAGGAAAAGCACCTTGGTAGCTGCTGGGGCGGTGAACACAAATCCTCTTGAATGGGTTGCCTGTTTTTTCCAGATATAACAACTATCTGAAATTCTACCATTCTTTTTCTCCATCCCACATTCTACAGCTCTCCAAAGAGCATGACATTGGTGACGGAATATGTGATTGCCTTATTCTGCTGGAAAAACAACAAAGTAGTCTGAAAGGGGCAGGGGAGGAAAGAAGTAGGGGAAGAAAGAGAAGTGTGGGGGGGAAAGGTGGAGCTCTCCTATCTGCTTTTGAACAACAATCACCACTCAGAACTTTTTCCAAGTATGTTCCCATCCCCACAGGTCAAAATCAGGGCTTTCAAATAACACCTCAGAGCAAAGCTTTGTTTTCCTTGGAAGCTTTCACTCGGAAACCTAGACTAATAGATTTGGGCCAAGAAACAGCCCAAGCTTTTGGATTCTGGGAGGAAAGGATTTCCAATAAACTCTCAGTGAGCAGATATCTACTATCTGTCATCACTTCTTTGCTCCATAGAGCAACTGTTCTCCCAAAGAACCTGGTTGTGCCAGGTATCAGAAGATATCAGACAAGTTTGTGCCAGGTGTCTCCAGCCCCACGTGTGCATGATGTCACCCTTTCTTTGCAGAAAAGGAGTGCAATCTGCATGAGACTATGGCACAGTCACAAGATTAATCCCCTCTCCTCCAAGCTGTTCTCCATGCCTCTTTGCTCTCCTCTTCTATTGCTGTGATCCCTCCCCTGGCACATTAAAGTGGCAATGATGAATGCTGACACTGATTCCCACCACCAACCATTTGATGGTTTCTCCAGTACCAAACCTCCAACTCAGGTTTTTAAGATGACAAATTAATTTGGTTCAACGGAGTACTTTGGGGATGCTGAATGCTTAAAGCAACAAGAGATGCACGGTCACATAGACCTGGTGTTCTGCACTGCCAGCGAACCACCCTGCACAAGAAGAATTATTCATCTATCTGTCCTATCTGTAAGAAATGCATGACCACTATTTCCTATTCTAGTTTAAGTCAGTTTTCATTAAGCCCTTTGTTTTTACCATCTGAAGCAGCAAGCTTTAAACAGGGTGTTATTATAAATGAAGAACATTTTACCTTCACCTCTCACAAAACAGACTAACTTCATTTAAATAAAATTGCATCAGACGATGCTATTAAAGAGTTCCATATCACTGTAACATGAACTCATTTTCTGAATGGCTCAATAAAGCGTAACAGACAAGTGGCTGAATAATACCTGAGATGAGTGTCTAAACAAGAAATGTTTGTCTTATTTTCATCCATGTGGTGCTTACAAAGGCAATGATAATGACAGCAAGGAAATAATTTCTTTAATTACTGCGTGATAAAGTATAATAGAGTAAAATGGCTATTGTTGGCTGGGATTAGGATCAGACGGATGCCTCAGAAAGAAACCCCCAAGATGTGGCTGGACAAACACCAGGCACAAATACATGCAGAAATTCCATGAAGCACTTTATTAGTGAGGTCATTCACTGAATGGAAGCTGATAAGGTTTTCAATAACATGGACACTGCTAGTTGTATAATGCTCCGTAATCTAAACATAATTAAAAGTGTTAACGATTTTGTAGCCTTTATCTGAACACATTTTTCCCACATGCTTTAGGTGACCGGGTCATAATCCAAAGACAAGCAATTCTCTTGTTTTACACTATTAGTCTAGCGAGTGGCAATTTTTTTCCCTGTGCACAAAGGTCATCGTACCCCAGGCAACATCTCTTGTCGGTATCTTCCACAAATCCAGGATGCACCAAAACAAACACAGATGGATTACATGTTGCCTATTAACTCAGCATTTCTCTTGCTTCCCTCGGATGCCAAAAAATAATTAAAGAGCATTTGTGTGAGAGTGGTGGTAATGCATTCATATAATCTGGCAATTATCTTGTCAGCTACCTTTATTAGATTCTCAGTACTGTAAATTGCTTTAAAGTATGTGCTATAGGGTTCTATGCTTACAACGTCAGCTTTTGTAATGGCAAGCTCAGAGCTAAGCTTTAACAGTAAACAAGTTTTGGTGAAGTGCAAGATGTATTTATATTAAAGCTTTTTATATTTTGCTGTTTAAAGGCAAAACCCTAAATCTTTCCTAGGGGGCTAAAAGGGGTTTTTTTTGGCTCTGCCTTTTCAAAAGGAATGTAGTTCTCTTCTAGAGACGTATGCAAATAAACCAAATCTGAAAGATGCACAGTGTCCTGGAAGTTCCGCTTTAGGCATCAGTAGGCACCCCAGGTTTTTCAGTGGATTTTAAAATATGGCCAAAAGAATATCACCCCAAATCAGGGGAGTGGGAAAGGAGGTGTAGATGTCTGTGAGGGAGCCCAATTTACAATAAGCCGTAACCCCAAACCAGAAGGCAGTGGTAGAAAACATGGATCACTGGCAGGGAAGGGTACATCAGAGCTAGGATCCCCAACCTTGGTAAAGTGCCAAAACTGAAGATGCGCAGGAGTAGAAAAGTGGTTTTGTGAAGAACAATATTACTTAATACATTAGAACTGGTGAACTACAGTGTAATCATGATCTTAATGTACCCCAAATTATTTCCCCTACCAGTGAATAAAAAAGGTTACCATAAGAGTTTACAAAGTGCTTGACTGTCTCTGTTTCTCTCATGCTAGCTATATATTTTAAGGAAAGATTTATCTGTCCCCAGTTTCCAGTACTTACTGACACACTGAAATAGACCATAATAACAGCAAAGCCAAACTCATGCTGTCATGCTGAGAGGCATACAGTGCATATGAGCTGTTAAAGCCTACTTCAGTGCTACTCAGAGCACTGATGGATACTTGGAAGGTAATTACTAGCTCACTTTAATTTCTCATGACTTGGGATAATTGAATGCACAATGAAACTATCTATCTGAACTGTTTGAACATCACCTCCTTATTGAAATGTACACTTAAATGCAAATGCTTTTTCAGGTGTGTAGACCTTAACCCTCTTCCTAAAACCAAGTGATTTCTGCTCTGCAGTACATTTGGTTTTGTTTTAGTTTTTAATTATAGGTAAGACTGAATGTATTACCTTTCCCCATGGAAAGGTTTCCTTCCTGGGTTACATAAAACCACATAGTTCGGATGCAGGAAAAAATACAGGTGCGTGAAGGGTAAGAAAAGATTTTGGGAACTGCACGCAAAGCCAGGCAATTTCATGTATATTGCCTTTTCCATCACAACACAAAGCACAAATGTGGGCATATTATGCTTGGTTTCACAATGAGGCATAATTGCAGCACTCAGTTTAAAGGCTTGATTTCACAATGCTGGCAAAATCATACATAGCAGAGGCTAACATCCTCCTCACTCAACCGTATCTCTATCTGCTCTTTGCCTGCATAAAGCTACTGACACAAGAAAGCATCTGAAGCATCAGAGATGGACTGAGGCAACTCTGCTCTTCAAATATGAGCACAGGACAGTGAGTCTTGAGCAATCAGGATGCTGGAATGACTACTTGGATACCCAACATCAGCCAGTGACAAGTGACCACACTGGATGAAGCACACAGGCAAATACTTGGGGTCACCAAGCATGCCCATAGCAGGGGGGCTGGAACTTGATGATCTTAAGGTCCTTTGCAACCCTAACTATTCTGTGATTCCATGAGAGAAAATGTCATATTATCCCTATCCACTATCAAATAGTAATGATGGCAGAAATCTGTCATGGTCATAGGTGCAATGGGAAGCTAGAGCTGAAATCCCTGAAGCTGTGCATATGCGACTATGACATTTTGAGGAACAGAGCAACTGTGAGAGTAATGGGGCTAAATCTGATGCCAGATCTCTCCTGAATTCAACTTGTGGATTTAAATATAATCCCTTCTCCCAGCATTATGGCTCTCAGAGAAAGTTAAGATGGGAAAATTCATGGCAGAAAGACACTTAAGTCACATAAATATACAGACAACCTCTTTTAAAGTTTATAGCTAAAGTTCAAAACAAAGTTAACAAGCTTATTTCAGACATGAAGAAACAGCATTGTTTGACTATTTACTGGATATTCATGAGAACTTTGTAACAATATCACGGAGTTTCTCAATTTAAAAGTGATGTGATATAACATTTCTTTAGATGGGCTAAATTATTATCTTTATGTGAATTTTACGAGTGATTCCTATGGATTGTCTGTATCTGAAAGATTTAAACAGCAAAACAACCCCCCCAAACAACAATTACCAAACTGGACAAAGGGTTTCCTTTCTTCCCCTTCCCTCCTCCTTCTTAAAAGATTTTTCTTTCTTCCTCAGCCCTTTTCTCAACTGGGAATGTAAAACTTATCTGCAGTCTTCCCGTTAGAGCATAAGCTTGTAATTTAGGAACCTTTGCTTTGAATTCCTGCCCTATTCCAGGATGAGTAATATTAAAGTGACTTACAAGTAAGGTGCCCGGGAGTCTAATGTCTGCTTTCACAAACAACTTAGGAACGCAAACTGTAAAAAGCTTTTTTGTGATCTATAAATGCCAAGATACCCCTGGTGCTGGTGCTTCTGGTGTTCTGGATACTTTAGAAAAGTCTCACTAGAACCATACTAGATTTAGATAGATAAACATTTCAACAGCTAAACGTACTGTAGCACTTGAGTACCTTGCCATCACAACAGGATCTGGCAGCCTAACCTAAGTATTTATCCTGCATTTAAACAATACCATGTAAAAAATATCACTAAACACCTAATTTCCAGTAACTCCACTTCCAGGAGAGCATCCTAACCAACACACTCCAGGCTCCCTTTCATTCTGGTTGGAATTATTCAAACCAGTGGAAAATCAGACCAATTTTAGCCAAATGGGTTAGGAACATACAACAGGAAGACGAGTGTGGGCAGAGAAGAAAACTGCTCAATGCAAACTTCTCAACCAGAGGAAGGACCTCCCCAGTCCTGGAGCCAGTGGGTTTAATGGGACCTGGCTCCAGGTTGCCAATTTCAAAGAAATCTAGCAATAGATTATTTTCCCTATAGTATTTTTAGCTGCCAAAAATATAGATAGCATTGTTCTTGTGCTGTGTTAAGTGGTGCTAATCCTAAAGCCACTGCTTCCTCTGTTTGTAAGGGGAGGAAACATTGTGAGCAAAACAGCTCAGCCTTTTCCTTGGCATTAATTTGTGTAAGCAACCATCACTTAGCATTGTGGAGTCATGATACTTTCATGATGCTCGAACAACTGCAGATATTTCACAACTATAACTGACTGTGCCAACTTGCTTCCAGATTTGTATTAAGTTCAAACTTGAGTCTATTGTGTCTAATACTTCAAGAGTCATTAGTAGTCGTGGGTCTATTAGTGCAACACAAGCCATTGCATTTTGGCTACAACCTAGTGGATCCCCTCATAGCATTGATGCCACTTACAGTACCTAAACAAACTGGCTAAAATATCCCCCCCAGGATAAATTGTACCCTAGCACAACTGTCCTCTGTCCTGCTGAGTTAGTTCAGGTGGTAAACTTTGTCTGAGCAGTACCACTGCTTGAAAAGGGCATTGAGAAGAAAGAAACCACGGCTATAGGAATCTCGGCTAGAGGTCAGCTCTCACATGCTTCACTGTATGTATCTGGCAGCCTCAGAGAGGCAAATACATAATCAGAGCAGCATGCAATCCATGTGGTAAGTTCAGACGAGATACAATTACACCATCAGGAAGCCCATAATCAGCACTGATTTGCAAAAAGCCGCATTAGGAAGGGACAGTCCTATACCTCTCCACTGATTTATTAGCTACAATTGTAATTACCTCTTTGAAACAGCACAGAGAATGGCCTCTCACCAAACGCGCATACAACACCCAGACATCACTCCTACCCTCTTCTCGGAAGACAGAAAAAAACAAACCAAGTGGATTCTTTCATTCTAGTAACAAAGATCTTGCACAGAGGGAAAGTGATTCACATTAAATGTTTCCAAGTGGTGAGTGGCTCCAGAGGTAACAGTCCTGCCTTTGAACCTGAGGGCAAAAACCTAGGATCCTATCCAGTAGTCAAATATATCTGCCCTGGTGCCAAAGGCATCTTAAGGTGGACATGACTTGCAGCTCATGGTCCAGATAGCTGAACCCTTTGAAGATGAAAGCATTAGCTGAGTTTTGACCTGCAGTTGTACCACTTTTCAGCTGTTTATTTATGTTTGTACATGAAGAATAGATGAACAGTAGCCAGGAGAAGGAGGCAGGATCAATTAAAACATACTCAGGAAATCACCAAAGAGAGCAAAACAAACTACTGAAGTGAAGATGGAGCATAGGTGAAGGATGAGCTGCATTGTGCGAAATACAAGCAGAGGAGGCAAAGATGACTGTACACTAGCTTTGCGTAACACAGCTCCCCAGGGCAGCAGTTGGAGAGGATCTGTACATTATGAGCTGATCCTGCCACACACATGGCACTCCCCTAAAATTCCCCTTCTCCTTGAAGAAGAGGAGGAGACTGGAGCAGAGCCATGCACATGGAGGTCAGCCCAGCTCCTCCTGGCTGCTGCACTGCAGCACTCCTCAGCACTCCAGTTGAGAGGGTCTTGCAGGACATTCTTTGATTGTGTGATACATTGTCATTTGGTTTGTGTTATTCAACCTCTCTTAAGATAATAGCAAGAAAGGAAATAGTACCTAAGATCTCTGCTTTAAAACAAACATTTACTACCATTACTTCCCCACATCCCTGTCTGATTTGGGAGCAAACAAGCATTGCTTCCTCAAGCCACCCACACTGCATGCTCCAGTATTACAAGAGCTCCTTTTTCAGGCAATGAAACAATGTGGGAGCTCAAACTAAGTGAGCAAAAGGGGGGAAAGAAGAGGCTCAGCTGCAAGTCACTTCACATCCTCACTAGGCTTCTGTATGTTTAAAGTCAGACCCACCTTCACTAAATAGAGATAAGAAAGGATATCTACCATGCCTGAGGGACCAACTTCTTTCTTCTGCCATAGCACCTCCCAGATCAGCCACTTAACAGCCAAAATCTGATATCCTTGACATGCTACAAGAGTCAATTGCACCAGAAGATCTAAATGAACATCCCCAGAATTTATGTAGTCTCAGTCCAAGAAAAAGGGACTGAAAGGATTCCTGTGTAGGATTGAGGTGTAATGTAGCAATCATATTCCAAGCAATGCATGGCGAGAAATTCCTCTCTCCATGAATCAGAGATGAAAAGAAAAGAGATGGCAATGCATGGATGGAGTGAGCCATTGATAAGAAATCGGGTAGGCAAAAGCTAATTCTAGTCTAAAGGGATACAAAATAGGAGATACTTCTCTGTTCTGCAAGTATTTCAGAGTCATTTAAGTGGAACAATTTGGTGGGAACGATATCTCCCCTTTCTTTTCCAGGGAGTACATATGCTCCCATTTGAAAACCAAGTGACAGAGCTAACACTGAGGCACAGATAAAGACTGAGATATGTAGAGTACCAAAAGCAGAGCTACTGCCCATGACAGATAGTGAGGATGGAGTGGTATGTTTTGTGAGCCCTCATGTACCAAATCCATAGCAGTGACCCAAACTTCTGGCTGGGCACATTTGATAAAAAGAGGGATTTTTGTTGAACAGAGACTAAGAATTTTTACAGCAGAGAGGGATGCAACTTTCATCACTCAAAATTTGTCTCAGCACCATCTCTAGATGGACAGAGAGCCAAAACGCAGATTAAAACACGGAAAAAGAAGACGAATCTCTACAATACACTGAAAAGAAGAAACCCCTCTCACAAATGCCAAAACAAGATTTTCAATTCTGAGCCCACAGTGAAAGCCATAACTGAATATTTCGATTTTCTCCAAGCACAGAGCATCTCCCCCTGTTCTCTGCAGCAGAAGTTTCCCCATTCCAACTGTTTCAGCTGCTGCAGCGTAGTTGCTCTTGGTAGGCAGTGGGAAAACTGAGTCAATGCCATAGGCGGAGGCTACATTTTTAGTACGTTTCACTTGAACAGTGCAGCCTCTTGAGCAAGTGAAGGAGTGTGCATAGACTCTGTGGCCTCGCATTTTTGCTAGCCACAAGTCAGAGGAAAATACAGCATCCCTTGATTTCAATTGAAACAAAAGTTCAGGCAGAGCACAGGAAGATGTTGGGAAAAGCTCAAAACAGCAAAGCTGTTAACAAATACAACTGAAGTAGTAGCATTTTTCCCAAAGACCACACAACAAGTTGTTTGTTGTTAGTTTTGTTTTAAATAAGAACCACTTTTACTGTTGTCACTCAAGCCGATTCAGAGCCTGCTCTTGCTACCAGTGAGTTCAGCTAGCAAAGTGCTGGGATGTACATTAATAGAAATTTCTGTTCATAACTTGCCTGAGGTTAAATAATTCTCTCGACACCATCATATGTGTTCTGCTTATGAGCAGATTTATAGATGGCTGCTTGGGAGTAGTCTCAAAAAAAAACCCCAACCCCGAAACCTTTCTTTGATGGACCACTGTAGGTTGCAGAAGGCTCTGAATCAGAGTCCTCCTCTCTGGTTACTCGCTGTGCTCGGAGCAGAAGGAGACGCCTATGTTAGCTGTGCCATCTCCAGTCCATAAAGGTCAGATACCACCAAAATGCCAAAAAAACCCAAGTTTGTCTTCAGCAGGACAAAAATGACCAATAAAAGCAGAATGACTGCTCTAGCTCTGGTGTCCTGCCTGCCTTTCTGTCCCTAGTAGCCAGAGGAACTAGCCCGAAGCTGGACTCAAAAGTTAACTGCTCTCCACAGGTATTTTGTCTTGCCTGTGTGTGTGCAGGAGTCAAGCTCTGTAGGTTCAGTGCAAGGCACTGTATTACGCATGGGCGCCATTGAATAAAGTCATATAAAAATGCACTGGGCTTACAGCTTACAGCTGGACTGCAGCTTGTTTCTCCTAACGCAAGTCAGAAACTAACCCTCTGTGCAATTGGATCTCAAAAAAAGAGGAAAAATCTCAGAGATTTATACTGGCACCAGAGGCTTGCAGACATAGTTTAAGAACATGAAAAATTAAGTGCCAAATTCACATGGGTACATAAGGGACTTCAACTTCACCATAAAAAAATGTCCATGCAATTCCACAACTGCGATATCTACAGAGTGAACAGGATGAAGGGGACCTTCTGGGGCAGGGAAACGTAGGAGACCATCAGGACTGAGGCTGAAAGGTGGATGGGGATTGGCTTGAGAAAGCAGCTAAAATTAATACAGCTGATGAGAAAAGAATCTGCAGCACTTTCCTTTGTCTGCTGATCCATCTTGCCTCTCCTCAGCTAGGCAGGGACACTCAGCAAAGTCACGATGGATGAGTTAAGACTGCAGCATACCTCTGGGCAGATACCTCTATACAGAACTGAAGCTGTCTTGCTATAACTACAAGGCAGTGCAGCATAATACCTCTTTAAATTCACTTTAATTACCCTCTATTATGTCACCTGAATGCCCTCATGCAGGCAAACCATTAGACTTCTAGACAGATCCACCAGACAGAAGGATTTTTGCAGTAACCATTACTTTCACAGGGTTTTGTAGCATGGGGAAGGCTTATTTTTTTTACACTTTGACATAATCACAGACAAAGAAGAAATGTATCTCATTGTCAGCATCCAAAAGGGGGCAAGCCATTTATTCACTATTCTCTGCCTTGCTGGAAAGTCACAGACAATCCCTGAACTTGTCCCTCCTCAATGACCCTCTTACCAGGCACGCTGCTCTCCATGTCTGGGAACCGCTGCATTAAGTATTCAGGTCCCAAAGGCAGCTGCCAGCCCGGCCTGGGCAAGGGATAAATAAGGCAAAATAAGCTCAAAGCAAGAATCCACAACCACATGACATTTCCAGACTGACTGCTAATGTATGCGTCTCCAGAAAGGTGCAAACGAGTGAATGGCCCATTCGTTGATACATTTTAAGTGCTCCTGCCTTTGAAGACAAGTACTAGGGGGAGACACAGTGTACCACATTATCTATTGCTTATTTAAGATGGATGTTACAAAAGTCATTTTGGAAATTCTTTTCTCCCAAACAGGAAAAATATGTTTTTGATATAAAGCGAGCCTTCCAAACCAAAATTTTACCCAGGACAGAGCTAATTCAAGTGCTTTCCAGCCATGAATTCACAGTGGGAGAGGAAAGACTGTTGAGTATAAGTGCTATTTAACTGGGATCTCTTTAGATAGCTAAGAAGTGAGTCACTAGGCTGGTCATTCATCAAAACCAATCTGGCCACAGGCACAAGTCCTGTTATCTCGCTGCCAGACACTACATTTTTCCATATCAGTCTGCCTTACACACTGGTCTCATGCTCAGAGAGTCCTCATCATTTTGGTCTTCTATGAATCTCTTTTCTTCTTGCGAGCATTTTCACTTTATCCACCAGGTACCAGCTTGAGGAGAATACTCAGACAGACCATGTCCTCATTTTTTAATGTTAACTTTTGGCTCTTGGAAAAGCAAAGTAATTTTCCCCAGCTATCTCTGGGAGGTAAAGAAAGAAATGATCTGCATAAAAGCATTGACCAATTTAACTTTACTGACTTCCTCCTCAACCACTGAAAAAACAGTTCTCTGAGGGAGAAGTAAGGCATTTTCAATCAGATGTCTCTTTTGTAAGAGTCAGAGAAGCAAACAAGTTTCAGCGTGTGTGTGTGGGAAACAGTCATTAAAATCAAAACAGTAAGCAGATATTTGCCCCTGGATGAGAAACGCAGAATCTGTATTAGCCACATCACTTAGTGCATGATTAGTGAGCTGTGAGGTATCACTGCAATAAGGCAACTGCAATAGCATGCGCAGAACAACCAAGAAGGAAGTTTTTTCCTAATACAGGCTTAATCATGCAAGTGGCTCTGCAGAGCTCTCTGCACCTCTGTGGAGCACCCTGGAGTTTCAGATGGCCAGTGACATGTGGGCAAGCCATTATTTGCTTGCACAGTGCAAAATCAGACACCCTGAATAGTAGCTTTGTTTCTTCACTTTCAGACTTGGGAACCAAATCCACAGTTGCTTCTCTTGTACAGCAAAGCCAAAGTCGCTCTGTGCACAGATCAGACAGTAAGTCATCCGAGATGGCTCAGACAAGCACATCTCCAAAGCACCCTGTGATGCACCACGTCTTTCTTTACAAGAGGCAGACAATAAGCTGCTCCCATTCAAGAGTCTCACTTGGAATGATTTCTACCCAGAACAGCTTCCAAATATTGCTCTTGCTGACTGCAAGGGAAATAACTCCCGAAACATTTGTACCAGTGCTCCTGCTTGGTTTGTCATGAGCATGTGAGCAACTGCAACACAAATACGCCATCTTCAGCTGGTGAAAGTGGATATGGCTCCAGTGACCAGCCCGGTGCTTAAACCATCTTACACCCACTGACACCTGGAGCCAACGTATTTTCCATTATGTTACAGCAACTGATACGACTTCCATTCCCCTTTATAGTGTCTGTGCATATCTGATTAACTCTTCTTTCTCACAGGAAGTGCAGCAGCCTTAGACTACCATATTATTAGGTAGAGTATATCCAGATGATTTCAATAAAGCACTTAAAAAAAGGGAGACTAGTTTCCTGGTATTACAATAATAAAAAAAGTCTACTTTGAGGGAATAATTTCAGATGATAAATCTGCTGCCATTCACCAACATTTGTATAACTGATTAGAAACAGTGCATTGTCCCAGGCATGTCCCCTCTGACTCACCACTGGGAACACTCCCAGCAGTGCACATATGAGACATATTCCCTCTCCCTCCCAATACTAATACCGGTGATTGCTTAGTAACATTTAACAGCTATTCTGTTACATTTCTTGATAGTTTTCAAATATTTTTATACACATTTTTGCGATATCTTGAACTCCATATTTAAACTATCAAGTCTGTAGAAATTAGAACAATCCACTGTCCACATCAAACCCATCAAAAACTAGAGGAGTGTACTGAGGATAAGGAACAGTAGCATTATGGATGCACTCAGAGTCCAGCTACACCTACCATATATAACAACTCATTCATGCACGGGTCTAACACTGGATTTTCATTAGGCAGCATGCTAGCATCTCATCACAGCAGTACACAGGCAAGCACACATGCACTGGAGAGAAAAGCATGAGAAAAATAAACATCACCTGTGAATATTATGATTGCATTTGAAATGAGTTTGTTCTAGCCAGACTTTTCCACTGGAGTTTGCTGCATCAGTGCTTGCAGTAAGAATTTTAAGCTTGTAAATTCTAGCGTTGCCCCAGCATTCAGAGGATGGAGCGCTGCTGCTAACATGGTACAAGGCAGTGCTCCCAAAGCCACTCAGGATTCAAAAGGGGAATTAAATGAACAACACAGAGGTGAAACAGACATTTTAATGGAAGGACTGTGCAAACAACTGCAGTCATTTTGCAGCAAGAGAAAAGCCAAGCTCTTCTGGACCATTAAGAAATGGTTTTGTTTGGGATATTTTGCTGCATTTTGCTGAATATAGACATTCACAATTTCTTCTATTTCTCATGCAACACTGCCCGCAAGGTCTCTGCCTATAGTTTCCTACTTTGACCCCTGTATAGGACAGCTATAACACTGCACATTCCAATCCCAGACCTGAAGTATGGATGTAACTGATGAGAACTGGTTAATTTAAACTCCATGTTAAGACTGAGCATAAAATATGTGGAGCCAGGAGTCTTTCATTAAATCCAAATATCCTTTGAAATAGGTTTTTTGCAAAAGTTTATTTGTATGACATGGGGAAGACATCCTCCCTGCTCACAGATACTCCAAGAACAGAAAGCATAATAAATTGTGAAATAGTAGTATCTGTCTAGCTAATAAAATAATGGTTAAATTCATGGGCAAACAACAGACATATGTTAGCTTTTTGGTTATCCTAAAATCTGTAACTCCTTAAAAAGAGCCCAGATATCACATCTTATTTCATGCAGACAGACTGCAATAGATTCACCTCTCCCTGGATGGGTGCCTGCACATTGACTGCTGGCCCCAAGACTTACTTTAGCATCAATAACCCCAGCTAAAACTCAGACTCCAAGCACAGCCCCGGTTTTCTAGCATATCTTGGAAAGCACTGCTTTCATTAAGAGTGGAGTTAGATCCTTGTGTTTGTGTAGGTTGCCGCTCCAGGGCTTCCCCGTAGTGTTGGATATTTGTGGTCTACTCAGCTTCCTGCCGTTCCGTCACTTCTCACTTGGTGCCTGCCATGAGATATGTCAGCTACAACATCTGTGCGTGTAACATCAAAGATTCACTTCAGTTTACATTTTGGAGGGATGAAGTAAATGCAAGTCGTTTGGGTCTTTTTTAGATTTGTTTTTCCTCCTCTTCTTTTTGCTCTTTAGAAAAAGACAAGCTTTTCATTAGCAAAATGAAGTGCAATGGTGTCTACCAAGGTTGTTGCATATTCTCCCTATGGGAGGAAGGAAAAAAATCATCGCCTGCTTAGGTGCAGTGTATCTTTCCAGGAGGAGACAGTCTATTCAAACTCAGAAATCAAAACTAACCTAGCATAGCACTTTTCTTATTCCTCCTTCCACTTTCATTACTACAGAGGACAAGCTTACCAGGGGAAAACAAATTGCTGTACATGAATATCTGCATTCAGGAAGAGGAATCTCACTGCAACACCTATAAGGTGAGACAGTTGTTTATAAACTGTTTTAGAGAAAGTAATCTGGCCTGGCACATTTACTGAGACATCTGATCTCACATTTAAACTGCTGTATTCATTGTCCTGTCCTTAATTAGGTACTGAAATATTTTGGTGAATCTGCAAGTGACTCCTGCTGCTTTAATGCCTCACTGCTAGAATTTCTCTACCTATTTCTCTGCCATCTGCATTAGAAGAGTAGCTATATCAAAGCCTGTATCTATATGCACTGTATCTATTTGCTCAGATATCATGGTGACAGGAGACATGATGGCACCAGAGAGCTTTATGTTGAACAGTATTTGTCCTCTATTCTTGCAAGCCTAATCAGAAGCTTATATTAAATCTGCCTGTTTTCAGCCTCTCTCTAGATGTTATTACCAGTAGAAGGCTCTTTGAGCGATCATCTATTGGTAGAGGGGCCAGAAGAAGAGCGAGCAGAATTGAGCCACTTAACGCTTTAACACAAGACCTACATGGAGTGGTTTAGAGGATCAGGAAAACTTCAACACACAGAACAAATGCATTGCTGCTGCTGCTGGTGGTCCCAGTCCATCCCACAGATGTGGTGCAAATCCTGCCAGCAGCGATTCACAGGTACAGACACTCCCAAATGCATCATTAACTTCTCCTCTTCAGAAAGCATGTCTGATTTAGAGAGTTCCGCATTTCTCCTCACTTACATAGCCACATACACATAGCAAAAACATTGGCATCAGGTCAGAGGTTTAAGGGCAACTTCTGGCTATTTTCATATTACCACATACTGTAAAAAAGAATTGCAATTGCTCAGCTGTGTAAGAACCTTATCTATTTGGGCAAAACAATTGTGGCTTATTTTTAATTTAACAATCCCCCTAACATCTAGTTTATCCTTGTTAAGAGAAATTTGCGTTTTCAGTGTAAATGAAAATGCGTATATATTCCATGCATTTATTTATTCCTCGCGTATATATCCCATACATTTATTTCTACACCCAATTATAACCATGTTGTCTATGAAACTCTCTTTTGAAACTTAGAGCAGGAAAATGCCACTGATTCAACAGAGAATATTGACATTTTTTTCTCACTGGCCTGGATATCTGCCCAAACAAAGAGCTTAAAGACAAAATACAAAGAACCCTTTTGTGAGGGGCTAAGTTCACCTGCAAGAAGTATTAATGAAGTCCCATGGGGGTGGGGACTCAAACTTCCCTGCTTTCACTGATAAAAGCAGCCAGGCTGAGAACACCAAGTGCCTTGCCTTCCTCACCCCTTTCTCTTTCAACTGCAAGAAGGAATGCTAACCTAATTGAGAATTAGGGACCTTTCTGACAGGGACTTCTGTAGGGACTGTCAAAAAGGAAGCTAGATTTTCAGGTGGCACACCAGCTGCTGCATGGCAGCTGAGAGTCTAAACCAAAGTTTTAAGTAGGTCAGCTGTCCTGGGTTCAGCAGTAGCAGTCATTTTTCTTCTTCTTAGTAGCTGGTGCAGTGCTGTGTTTTTGACTTTCAGCC
>JANRGW010001258.1:0-15430 GCA_024733675.1 Psilopsiagon aymara | reverse complement strand
TCCCCCCCCCCCCCCCCCCAAACTACTTCTCCTTATATTACCAGCTCCCAAGAGAGCCTGTCCAGCCAAATGAAGATGCAGGTTGTCACTCGTTGTGTGACCTGTAGTACCTGCATTGTTCCAATCCTGAACAGTTGGTACTTGGGGTTTTAGGGCTATTACCGTAGGAATGTGATATGTTCAGTATCAGCCAGGTGCTAGCATAAGGCAACTGACATTAAAAGAAGTGCGATTGTAGAGTTTGGTGTGAAACTCCAAAAGCAGATAATGTAATTGAAAGATTGAAGTAACTGATGAACCAAAAGGCATCAGGGGAGGAGAAGCTGTGTCTTTCCATCTCCAGCTCCCTAATTGTACTTTCATAGGCTTGTACAACTGGAATTAATTCAGCTCTTGAATGGAGATACAAAGGTAAGAACTCAATTAGAGGTGCAAATGAAGTTACTGAGTTGGATAAACTACAACTCTGGTTGTGGTTTAAAAAGGTGATGCTGGGGATGCTTAATTTGGTTCAAGCAACCCCTAGCAGTCTGATGTCATTCTTTGAGCTGTGCCAGCATAGCTGTCTGTGTGACTGTGTGAAGAGCCAGAACTGGTTCTGATTTAGCTGGTGAAAACACTTCCTGCAGGGTTTTTCTGTGGGATTTTTAATGTGTTGATTTCCAGCCCATCTCTCACTACACAGTTGCCTGAACTGTCGTAGAGGAAGGATGATGCAAAGGTGAGAATAAGCTGAAAAGCAGAAAGCGTTGAAACTGGAATGGCTGCTGAACAAATTAGTATGAAATTATATCCTCTGTCTGTCAGTGTGTGCTGCGGAGTGCACCATCTGTGCTTTCTTTAGAGAAAGAAAGATGCTAGGTTTTCCTTAAAACTCAGAATGAATAGACCATTCAGCCTCAGCTCCTACTTGGCTTGTACTGGTCTCTGAAGATAAAGTGATCCTGTAGGAGGATCAGCCTTTTTTTTTCCAGGCAGTATCTCTGAATATTTCTCTTGAGGGTTCTGTGAATATTTCTCTTGGGGGCTGATGTTTCTGAAGTATCTTGAAGTGTTCAAAAGCCTCAGAGCTTTTTTATTAGCTACCTCTTCTTATTTATTATACCATCTGTTCCACTAGCCAGAGAGTTGTATTTTAGCAATGAAGTGGTGGTCCTGGCTTGCTGTAATATATATTATAAGATAAAACATACTTTTCCACCTGGTGTATACCTTTAACTTGCCAATGTCTGTTAACGTGCTGCTTAGAGTCCATTCTTGCAGAGAGGAATTTGTCAGAGAACATGCCAAATTACTCAGTAGCTGTTTTTTTCCTTCTTGGAAGTCTTTGGTATACTCAGGTTTTATTTCCTTATGGCAAAAATACATGAAAAATACTCAAACCACCATGTTAATTGTTAGCAGGTGATTGTGTTTAGCTCTTTTGCATGAAAAACGCACGTATCTCACTGGGGTAGGTTGGCCAGGTTATGCTAGTTTGGCTTGCGTCTGTTGTGTTCCACAGACACATGATTTTCTGACATACAGTGCCCTAGAATGAAGCTTGAGGCTATAGGAACAGGTTTCCTGGTAGGTAGGTAGGCTCACTGGAATAGCCAGTGCAGGTAAAGCTATGCAGTTGGTTTCTGGTGAAGCTATTAAAAGAAAGAGTTGGATGGACACTGGTAGAAAGGTTGCAGAGTGGTGGTCCACACTCAGCTACAGCAGCATGGTAATGCCTTCCTCAAAAAAAACCCCTGTTAAACTCTTAAAGATTAAATGAGTGGAAGTTTGATGTTTTCATTTCTATTGTATTTTCAGTACCAAATAGTTCCAGTTGGTAAATGGTTTTAGTATCACTCTTTCTTTTTATTTTTATTCTTTTGTTTCATACAGCAGATCTGAAGGAAGGGAGGATATTAGACGTGGCACACAGTAATGGTAGACAGCACCTTTAAGCAGCAACACAGCTGCTGCTGGATTGCGTCTACTTATGAAAGTCCATGAAAGGCTGCAGCATGGTGCAGGCAGCAAATAGCCCGGCTGCCTGGGAGCTGCAGTCATGGCTTAGTGGGCATGAAAGCCTTCCACCTGTCATGCAGGAGACAGGACAGAGGAGGATGTGAGGCACTGCAAGTTTTAAGGCAGAAGTGGTTTCCAGATGAGCAATATGACAGATGTTTCTGCTTACTGATAAATTAATGATTATCAATGCAGTTAAATCTTTTGCATTAAAAGTAATCTACATTTATATCTGTGGGTATCTCTTGGAGGTACTCCAAGCAAAAGTAGTCCATCCAGGGCAGCATCGTGCTTCAGTACAAGGACCCAATGCCTGGTGAAAAGACTGCATAAGCAGTATGTACAAACCCTGTAGTACGCTTCCTGCTTTTATCTTCTTCTAGAACTAAGTTCTTAGATGACTTTTAACCTGTAGGGTGCAGTAGATAGTGCGCACCTATTTAATTTTCAGGATTCATTGTCTTTATGGCCACAGTGGTCATACTATGCTGTTCTGAGTAAATGTTTTTGTATAGCCTTTAAACAGGGCACTTGTTTGCTGAGTCAGAGACAAATTGCCTGTCCTTGATATCTCAGTACATCACACATGGTCTCTTCATGGTTTTGGATGACTTTCACAAGTTCAGATGGCAAAGAAATTATATGGTTTGTTATTTGAAATGGCAGGAGGGGGCTCTCATTTCAACTCCATCACTAAGCAGTTTGGTGGAATTTCAGCAGGAAATTACTTGATACATTTTTGTTGGTTTTAATTCTGCTTGCTTATAAATTCCATAATCTTCAGTGCAGCTATAGTGTAAATATTAATATCCTGGTTTACTGGCCATTTTTACAGAAGCCATTCATGGTCTAATGTATTCCATTCCACACTTTTTCATCCTTTAAAATAGTTTCGTGCTGTAAATGCATGTGTGAGGAAAATGGAAAAGCCTCTTTGGTTTTAGATGATATAGCTTATATAATTTTTGAAAGATGTATGATTGAGAATTGCTCATCAGTAAAAGTCAAAAGGTGAATTTGCATGTCCTTCTCTTTAGCATTTCTTGTGCATTGCAGAATGCGGTTTGTTACATTCATGTTATGCCTCTGTTCCTTCAGACATGATACTTACCTATGAAAAAAGGAAGGTCTTTGATCCAAGTTGACAAGCTGAAATCTGAGTATAAGTGTGACCTGTAGAAACATACTTTATCTAAGCTTCTGATGTTTTTTCTCCTGTTCTTCTTTTCTTATTTTTACTATTCCTTCCCCATTTCCAGTGTTCTATTTAGGTGAGTGTGTTAATTTTTTGAGCCTTTTCTGTTTCTCCAAGAGTACTTGTTCAATGTTTCAAGAAAATCTCAGCCTTTGGGTGCTTTTCAAAGCTTTTGTCAAGTTCCATCATATATAAATTTTTATTTTGCATTTCTGTGAAACCTTTCCATCCCTGTGAAATAAATCCATTCTGCAAATATATAAGGTAACATTTGTTGCGGTTTTTAGTTGCTGTATTATGTTGTTGAGCTTGTTTGGCTTAAAAACCAGAAGTAAACAGCTCTTATAATGTCATGTGGTGGCTGGCCTTTTTTTCCTTGATTTTTGTGCCTTTTTGCATACTGAAAGTTCAAGTCATAAATTTATGGTCTGTCTTGACTTTCAGGTCCTACATTGCCTCGACAGAATTCACAGCTTCCCTCTCAAGTACAAAATGGTCCATCACAAGAAGAATTGGAAATCCAGAGGAGGTATGGTATTATATGTGAACAGCTGTTCAATTAAAGAATGTACTGACTCCTCAGTGATGTTGAGAAATAAATGTCAAGGACTTGCAATTACCTCCTTGCATTAGAGAGCGTTTTTATGCATACAGTTTTCAGCATGCAGATTTCCTATGTAAAAACTTTGACTAGATCCCCTGTTTGTGTTCTCCACCTATCCAAGCAATTCAGTTGCTATTGGCCTGTAATGAAAGAGTTGAAGATCATATGGGAAGCCTTGGAAGATTTCACTGCTGTCCTTTTCAACCAGGCTAATTAATTTTTCAGTGCCTGTTGTGCCTTCAGTTTTTGACACATACTTATAAAGAAGAAAGCAGCAAGCGTGGAAGGAAGTTTTTAACCTTTAGAAGTAGAGAATTAAATCATCATGGAGAATGACAGTTTTTCTTCTTGAATGTGGATGCACTAGATCAAACATTGCATTGGAAAGCTTATTTGTCTTTATATTAGTTCTTTAGCAAAGAAACCTTCATTTTCTGCTTTTCTTGTATGAATTTATGTAACCTTTTACTAGTTTAATTTTCAGCTGTAGCAGTACTGGTTGTATCTGTGCTGCCCTCAGGGAGCAGACCATGTTCTCCTAACTAGTTGGCATTCCTCCCAGCTAAGCTGTTCCCTTCAGTGTGAAGCCACTGTACCCTGTCCCATGCTCTGTGGGGTATCTTTCAGACCCACAGCATTTTTAACATACAGGGTTTTTATCAGCTCCTTTTAATAATTGCTGTGTGTTAGTCATATGCCCAAGTCCTGGGAACAGGCTTTTTTAGTTGCCATATTCCCACTTCTGTTGCATGGCAGTGTGGGTTAGTGCTATAGGTTGAGTGTGTGGTATATGAGATGGCAAAGACTTCTAGGATAGTGCTATGAGACTGGGTTAGTGAAAACAGCAAGTCCTTTGGCTGTCTCAAGCGTACTGCCTGTGGTGCAATCCTGGATTATTTTACCATCAAAAGACTCCCAAGAGATTAGCTGTTCCCTTCCAGAAGGGATGCTGGGAGCAGTTTAGGTCACATGCAGTACAGATGCAGGGAACAGGATCCTTGAATAAATAGGAGGTAGTCCAGATTGATGGTGTAAATGCATTTCATAGATTTCAGTGGTAACTGGAAAAAAATACTTTAACATGTTTGGTCTAAATGGCACTGAAATGTTGCCTATTTTGATACTTTGCATTTAGTTTGTTTATGTAAATGTGAGCAGAAATAGGTAAGTGGGGAATAATTCCTAATACAGATTTGATAAACTAGCCATAGGTGTTGGCCAGATTTTTGACATCAAAATAGGTCATGCTTGTCCATCTCTTCTGCAGTATGTTCCTCAATCTGAGCAGGGGTCGCTTTATCTGAAAGTTCCCTTGTTTAAAAACAAACAGCAAGAAGCTCATTACAAAGCTGTCTGTTTGATGTGTTTACGTGCAAGTCTGCTGTCATGTTAAAGGTCTTTTATGTCACTTCTTTTGACAGGCTTTTAAAAAGCTTTTTTCATTTGATATTCTTTTCTGTTCTACAGTAGTGGCTTTTTAATATTTTTATTTCCCGTCTGTTCTTGTAGAAGGCTGTATTAATTGACATTTATAATGCTGAATACTTCTCAACAGTGTTTCAGAGGAAAGTATTTTAGATAGACATTTCTTCAGCAGAAAGTGCTGCCACATATTAAGAGCTCTGCAAGTCTCAAGTTTTTGCATGTAAAGGGCATATTATCAGATGGCATTCTTACGGCTTCACTTCCTCATTTGATCAGTGTGCTCTACTTGTTTTCATCTAATACAGTATCCTCACTGAAGTCTTGTCCTGGCTTTGATTTGATTTTCCCCTAAAAATGGATGGACAACTGGAATGAGTGTTTACTCATGTTGCTAGCCCAGTTGTCTGTGAAAAGCCTATTGCTGTTGTGTCATTAAGCCTAAGAAGAACACAGAATTTTGTTAAAACATTGCACAAATGCTTCTCTGGTCTCTTTACTACTGTAACTGTATGGTTATAATAGAGTTCAATTAACTCAAAGCTGGAACTTCTCTTCGGTAGTAGCTGTCTTTCAGCTTTCAGACAGTAATAACAATAGTCTTACTACCATAATGTAGAGAGTAGTAAACAGTTGGGCAGAAAAGGTTTAGGTATACATTACTTTTAACATGTCTGCAAGTGACATTTCCATTCTCAGTAAAGGGTAAAGGCAGCGTGGGCAGAACTGAATGCTGTGGGGAGCAGTAGGACTACAGGGAATGCAAGAGAAGGGAATAAATGTTACTGCGTAGGAAGGAACATGGGATTTGTGATGGATCAGTAGAAAGGCAGGCTTTGCTAAGTCTGTTGCTCATGAAATGTCTGTAAGGTCAGGTTTTGCTTAAGATGGGGCTTGGATAATAGTTGTCTTTAATTGCTGATCTCATCTCTCCCCATAAGTGTACTTTGATTCAATAGTGTCTGACTGACCCCTGTGTGAAGTTCAGGAAGACATTTTCTGCAATTAATCTACGCCTGATAACAAAAATCTGCTTGCATAAAAAGTTACAGTTGGAAAAGAAGCCCTTGGGGGTCATCTAGTCCAGCCCTCTGCTCAGAGCAGGATGGATTTCAAAGTTAAATTATGTGGCTTGTAGCTTCAGGGTTTTCTTAGGCACAAATAGAAACATTTCCTCAGAAAGGTTTTGCTCAGGGAATAACGGGTGAAGGATGGCATGTTAAAGAGAGCTCTTGGGCTGATCCAGTGTTTTCCTTCTCTTTTGTTACTGGTGTTCAGGAATCTTGAGGAAATTGGGAACTAAAGAACTAAATTAGGTCATAGCCGACAAAAATCTATTCTTTTGGTCCAGAGATTTTTCTCTAGTTTCAAAAGGGGTTAGATATTTTGAAAGTGCTAAAGCACTAATATTACTGTGTTTATTTTGCTGCAGAGCTTGTTACTTGAATATTTGCATTGTTTTCTGCACAGTGAGACAGTCTGTAAAGCCACTAGGACCAGATGTGTGATCTTAAAACACCAAGGTTTTTGTAAGGCCAAGATTACACGTGGGTGCTTATTGAGGTAATGTTGTCTGGTGAATTGATAACTTTGATACTGTCTTCTAATAAACCTTAACATATATGGAGTATGCTTTCCCTCTCAGGGAGTACTTGGAGATAACTGTGATTTTTCCTTAGCTTGCACATATTTTACGTACAGTAATAACGAACTTTAAAACACTCCAGCTCCCATTTTCAGTCCTCAAAAAATGCAAGGAAATTTTGTTAGATGGGTTATTTTTCATCTTGTCACAGAGGTGTTCAGGCAGTGTTTACAAATTCCACTGATCTGTTTGATAAGTGAGCCAACTTCAGTTGACATATACATATTGGTTAATAACTTGAGTACTTAATGTCAAATACCATTTTAAAATATAAGATTAGTTCATGGCATGCCTGTGTGTGCTACTCGTGCATGTAAATTTACCTTCCAGCTGTGATAAATATGTTGTCAGGAATATGAGTCACTGGGTTGGTATCTAATATGACTCTTGGGAATTTAATGAGTTAACAGTTATAAATAACTTCAAAATCATCACTGCTTCATAAATAAAGAGACCAAGAACACCAGAAACAGAGAAAGCCCATAGATTGTAAGGGTAATGAAGGTATACAAGCCGCCTGCTGTCCTTCAGGGACGCAATGGACCAAAACTTGACCGACTTCTGTCGTAAGTGCTACAAAATGTTACAAGTTCACAAAATGCAACAGTGGAGTATTAGTGGGGTTTGTAATTGTTAGTGCTTTAAGGTTGTCTGCAGTTTTAGTTTATTGCATGGATTGGGGTGATACTGTTAAAGAAAACTCGGTGTGTGACTGTGCTAGAAAGTAGTACTGATACGGTGTGGGTTATGTACCATCTTTTGGAAGGTTTCTTACTTGTAGATAGTGCAAGTTCAGAGGCTGACAAGGGTAGCAATTTCTTACTTACTGATAGACTCAAAGGAATGCTTTCTATTTCACAGATTAAAAGTTTTCTTTCTGAGATTTTGCTAATCTGAATTTTTAACTACAGTAAAAGAATTCTTTTTCCCTCGAAAATAATTTATTACATCTATAATTCCTGAACTCTTGGGAATGTGTGGAAATACTGAAAGAGAAAAACCTGCATCCCCCAGTTCAATGGCAATGTAACTATAATAATTTTAAGGAAGGAAAGTTTGCCTGTCACTTTCTGTCCCTGGTCGCCTGGTTTCTACCAATTTCCCACAACCCATGACCTTTCCCTAGCACTGTTGATGTACTTTTTTCTTTGCCTTTGAAATTGTGCCATTTATCCAACAGCTTGTTTTGAGGAAGTAGACTGTCTTTAAAGGCATATAGATTGATTACATTCCAACTAACCAAACAGTTCTAATCTGAGATAGGCATATGAATATGGTACAATAGTTGGCTTTTTTGGTTTAAGGTATTAGAGTGGTCTGTAGAATACTGTCATACAATTGTATTGTGTGCTGTGCTCGTTATAAAATGGGCATAAACCAGAGACTTGGTTTAGATGGGATTAAAGGAGGATTTTAGTGCCTAAACCAAGGGTTTCCAGTGGCTCAACTTTTCAAGTTTAGTTGGTAGTTTAATTACTTCTAGTTACTTTTCAAGTTGAGCTTGCTGAAGTACTTTCATGGGGCATTCTTGCAGTTGTTTGGATCTTTACAGCCTCTGCATTGCATACTAGGATGGGAGACAAAGGAAGACAAAAGCAGAAAGACCCATCAGTCAATATTGTTAATCTTATCCTAAAGACTATTTTTTCTTGCCCTCAAAGTTTCTGGAAAACAGACTTCTAGTGTAATCATTTTTCTTAGTGTCTCTCATTTTCTTTCCATTCAGTTTCTTCCAATTCACAGAAAAGTTTACCGTAATGCTGTCAAGTCTAGCTCTCATAGACTTAATAACTGGCTTTATGGAGAAGTAATGGCTGCTGTCTGGTTACAGTAGTGAATAGACATAGATGTTGGGTACCATTGACATGTTTAGCAGACTGAGAAAGAGCACTCTTTCATTAAGCAGTCTTCTGACTACATTGACAAAATTGCTCTGGAATCTTACCTTTATGTGAAATTCTCAGTTCTATAGGGTTTTTTTTCTCTTTAATGCAAAATATGATACTAGGATTAAAAACTCTTGCACTTTTTTGCATGGTTTTAGTTATTATGGTCCACTGTTAGAAGTTCTGTCGCAACCATACTCAATTGAATATACTACTGGGAGGGAGCTGCCAGTGCAAATAAATTCTTCTACTGCTGAGATTCGTGGGGTTTTCTAAACCTTTATGTGCACAGATGACTTCCTGCAATCTGGCTTCTGCCAGAAAAGTTCAAGTGTTCTGTTCAATTTACATAATATATTGAAAGATCAAGGTGAGGAAAACTAAGCTTGGTGAGATTTGATCAAAGAGCATTAATAGATCCCTTTGGTAGAATTCTTAGATCTAATAACCTTTGGGTTTATAGTTACCTCTTCATGTCTTCATTGTGTGGCTGGTTACTAGTTTTTGCTTGACTGATAAAACCTAGTTCTTAATTTTCTTATTTCCAACTAATGCATTTTGAGCTTATGACATAGAAGCTTCTTGCTAGACCTTAAATCCCTTTTGATCAAGGAAATGAAAGCCTGTTAGCTTGACTTTGGTAATGTGAAAAGCTTTAGAACTACTTTTGAAGAAAAGAATAATTTGCAAAAGCAGAAAGGCTGTTCATGAGGTGTTCCTTTGGCTTCAGCAGCGCAGTTGACAGATACCAAGAAGGAATTTCCTAGTTAGGGTGGAAGAGAGGAGGATCACTGTGAAAGTGTGAGGAGCATAAGAACAAGCAGTTCTCATCGGGATTGGGAGCAGTCAAATTTTATTTGGTGTTTTGTTGACTAAAGCAAGTCCTTGCTGCTGATGCAAGTTGAGATACAGGAGTACAAAGGAGAACAGGAGTTAGGCGATGCTGCAGATTTTCATGATCCAAAAGGAATGAGAAATAATATATAGCAAGTGTCCTGGTTTTAGACATTTCTCAGGGAAAAGCTGTTAATCTGTAGACCATATACTAGTTTTCAGGACGTCTTTATACTAGTGTGTGGGGAAAATCAAATTGACAGTGGCAGTGTTACACGCAGTAGTGATCTGTCAGTCAGGGGAAAGCTACCTGAACATTGGAAATAGCTATAATGACCTTGAGATTTGCTTAGTGTTTAAAAGTCATCGTAAAGTGGTCAGTTAAATGCCTTCATAATGTTGCATTAAATTAGGTGTAAACTATTCTTTGATATATTTTGTTTTAAAGACATAATTTGAAACAGTCTCACCTTTCTCTGCTTTTTAAAGAACTAGAGGTCCACCACTGTTGAAACTGCAGTTGTCAGTTCCGGAGCATATACATAAGTTTACTTGCCTTTGAACAGTCAAACTCTGCAGATCATCTGAGTATCTCTTTCTTGCTCGTTTTATCAGGCTGACTGGCCCTTGTCTGGGTTTTTCTGAAACAATGTGCAGTATATTCAGGTAGAAGGTGTCTGGACTGTCTAGCACTTAAAAACCAAAGCTAACTTGATAAGCAGGGAGATCGTATAGCGGGAATTTAGCTTAGATGGTGCAAAGTGAAGCTCCTGCAACCGAGAGAGGTAAGGAAGATGCAAAGAGGTTAAATATCGATTGCTTCTGCTGATGTTATTGGTGCATCAAGTGTACTTTTTAGTCATGAAGATTCTTGCTCCCAGTGATGGCTGCCTGTGTTTGATGGAAATTTGCAGTCTGTGTTGTTATGATTTAGGCTATATTTTCTCTTTGTAAATGAATTACAAAATTTTGGGGGGGAGGGGTGTTCATTCTATGGTACATAAGCATTGAAGTGTGGGCCTTGAGATACGTATTCAGTAGGTTTACGTGACCATACAGGAGAGTGAGCTCTGTGGTTAAAGGCTGAATTTTGGCATCATAAATAAATATTACAGATGGAAGAGCAACTTTCACATTGACATTCAGTTTTTATAGTTCAGAGAAGTTCCTGCAAATCTGAAGGGCCACCAAGGACGCATCTTTTCTTTTTCTGAACTTGTATAGAAGATGACCACAAGATTAAACTATTAAAACTCAAACTAGCAGCCAAGTTCCAAATAACGTGTTAAAGAACTTTTTCATTTTTTCCTATAAATGGTTTTACCAGTGAATAAAGCAGGTTGACTGTATCCAGTTAAATTCATGTCCGTAGAGTGCATGCAGATCCTTGCAGTCACAAGGTAGTTGCTCTTGTGTAGACGACAGCATGCTCAGATGGAGCTGAAGTCATCCTGCATCTGGTGCTGGCGCCCCTCATTCAGCTACTCATTGTGTAGCCTGTTTGCAGGCAGCTGCTCTGTTTGTTGCACTGACTCAGTGGTGGGAGGAGGACAGCCATCATGTGAGATGTATTCTAGTAAGTAGTGACTGTTGTATTAGATAATGCTATCTGTGCCCACATGCTGGGGCTTTCTGCATTTTTGAATAAAACTCCAAACATCACTGTCTTGTTTATTGCTCCATAGATTGAGGCGGGATTAGAGGAGCTGGTGCAAGAGCTTGGAACAGCCCTGAAAGCTGGTCATTGCAATGCAGATCTTTTAACTGGTGAACATATTTTAATGGTTAAATGTATTTTAATATTTATTTGATTAGTAAGCGTAAGTTTAATGGCCAGATCAGCAACACAGTTTGAACAACTTCAAACTCATTGGTTTGGATTGATGAGTCCAGGTTCAATTATAGTTGATATTACAGAGTTAACTTTAGAACTTTGATACAGAAGCATTGCTCCTAGGTTTCCTGTTGATACTGGGTTATAAAACATAAATTAAAAGCAAAAAACCACAACTAATGACACACAGAATGGAAAATGTATACATTTGTTGAATAGTTTTCCATAATCACATTTGGTTTCTTTTACAGAATGTCTTAATGATAACTTTCAGAATAGTTAGTGCAGAGCATTACTCCAACATTTTAAGCTGGCAGTAGTCTAGCAATGTTCATGCTGCGTTTTGAGTGTCACCGTTCTGTCTCTTCCGTGATGCCACATTTGTTTTAGAATAGGTAACATCACAAGCAAGAAACCATTTTCAAGACAGTAAAAAATAGTGTGGGATACAGACCTGCAAATCTCCCCTCAAGTGCATCTGTTTGAGGATTTTTAATTCCATGGGGTTTTTTTTTAGTGGCTCAAGTGATGGTTTTTGGTGTCCTCTTTCATTGCACTCATTAGTGGTATTTTTTTGTCCCACATCCTTGTTGTATCTTCAAGCAAACAAAACAAGGCAGTTCCTATTGATTTTTCTGACTGACTTGATGCCCTGCTTTGACACCAGGTTTTCAACCAGGAAAGAGTGGGCTATGAAATGAGTGTGTTCATAAATGATGGTGAACAGCTGTCAAATACTATGTATTATCTGCCTGTGGCTGAGCTCTTCACTCAGGGCAACAATTCAGTCAGGTCTGTTCCTCAAGATGTTTTGTTTTCTGCTGGCTTTGTCTGGGATCTTTGTTTTCTACAGTGAGTTTTAAAATGAAATACTTCAAATCAGTTTCTGTTATCTTGGAATGTCTACCAGCTCAGTGCCTGTTGAATTTGGATATGATACAAAGATGCTTTTGTCTGTATTGTTCATGGAAATACCTCTGGTTTAATGTATCTGGCTTCATGACAAGAAGCCTTTCGGATTTGTGGCAAAATTCTGTTACTTGGGTTGATATATGGCTGTCTTGGTGCAGTTTCCTGTCATCTTTTTAGGGAAAAAAATAAAGGCTTGATGTTGCATCCAAGAACAAAGCAAGCTAGTGTTAGAATCCTGAGGATTTATGTGAATGTACAGAAAAGCTTCCAGTTGAGGAAACAAGGTGACCTGCCAGAGGAGACAGCTATTTGCTATTTCATACTGTTTCAGCAATGGATTTGTTACATGTAGGATTTTGACCTTGGTGCCCTGGTGACAACAGCTCTGGTTTTTGATACCGTGGGGGTTGCTTAATGTCTAGGCATACTTTCTCTGGTGGCAGGACACAGACAGACACTTCTGGTAACTCTTCTGCTGGTGACCAAAATACATGCTTAAATGTGAGAAGTGTTCCAGAAAAGGATGGGTTCTCTCTGGCTATTAAGTCTGCTGTAACACAGGATACTGTTTTACCAGTAAACTCTGAAATTTCTTGATCTAGTTGAGATCTCTTTGTCTTCCCTTCACCTTGTGTAGTAATGGCTGTATTTTAATAGAATTGATTGAGGCTTCAATTCTTTTGATAGAGTTTTTAGCAGAAAGACCAGAGGATCTCGTCAGTCGTTCACCTCTAGGAGCAGAAACAAAACCAACCGCCTGTTTCCCACCCACTGCCTCCAATACAGACCTGAACATAATGGGTACTATTAACTTGGGATAGATTCCTAGTTGATGATAACAGACACTAGTTGTTGAATTGTTGAATGTAGTGATGTTACTTGCTAAAGGCATAATACCTTGGTGTACATGTGGTATCAACTTATTTTGTATAACATCAAGAGGAAAGACAGTAGCACTTCTTATTTCCTTTTATGATTGGATTCAGAACAAATTAGGAAGGCTTTGTGTGCACCTGTGTAAATTAAATGCAGTTCTGTTTTGCAGTTAGGGTGTAGGAGAAATCCTAAACACTTTCACCATCATGGAATATAGGTTTGGGGTTTTTTTTTCAGCAGGGATACAACAGTGTGTATGTAACTCTGCTCACTGCATTTTTCTCCTTGTGTTATTTCAAGAATGTAGTCATGTTCCTGGTAGTTGGCTGACCAGAGAGCTGCAGGATTAAAGGTGATAGAGTTAAAAGTCACAAGTTACTGTTCTAAATGTGATTCTTTCTTCATCGTCTGACAATACCTCATACCTCCTTAACTGGATGAAAGTGTAAGGGCAAGAGGAAAAATAATGTTAAAAGCTGTTGCAGTATCAGAGTAAGTCTATTTAAGAACACCACCACCAATAAATAAATAAATATTTACAAGAACCTCTCCTCCCCAGACACTGCAAACTGAAGTTTCCAAAGATGCTTTTGGCATGAAACTAATGAAAATCCAAAAAAAAAAGTTTCATTAATAGGATATGTGATAAAGCGAGCAGCTGTTCGGAAATTCTGAAGTTAGCTATTTGAATCTAAACCCGTATGTAACAGAACCATGCGTATGATTGTGCTGTATAGTTTTATAGCAATCTCAGCTATTCAATGTAAATTAGGTCTTAGATCCTAGTAATTAAAATAATTAGAATCACTTTGCCTTAGCATCGTGAGCAGTTTGTTGTTACAAGGTGGCTTTCTGGGGCATTTGTAGTACCTTTTTAGCTTTTTCAGATGTTGTCCTAGTAGCTATGCCATGCTGCATAAGGCTGAAGGATTTTCATGAATTGCTTTCATGATATTCTTGAACTGTTCCCATGCTTTAGAACTGGCAAAGTCCTGACATTTCAGAAATGCTTTAATTGTTGTGTAGTGACTCTTCGTAATCTCCTAATGCTTTTGCATAATACCATTCAGATCTCTGACAAAACTTTAAAATCACATTATCTAGTGCTAACTAAAGAAACTCAGGGGAGTTTAATTTGTTCTCTTTAATAAGCAAAATGAGTTCTTAATCTTTTAAGCTGCAACTGTAACACTTGTAAACTAAGAAAGATCTCCAGTTTTAATGAAATTCAGCCTTGCTCATGAAGTTGTGTTAAAGCAACTTGATTGCATTACTGACATACTGATCTTTTGACCAGCGCCACTTGTGGTTTTTTTTATTTGAAAGGTTTATGAAAATCGTTAAAAAGGCTTTAAAATATATAGTGGGTTGTGAGATAAAGGTTTGGTTTGGGGGTAGTGATTTTGATTTGCTTTTCAATATATATATATGCTTCAGCAATATATAATAAGTTTGAAGTTATTCTCAACAGTGATGTGTTTCATCTTAAGCTTTACTGCATGGGAATTTTATGTAAGAAATGCTTGCAAGGTATTTTGCTGCCCTCTCTTGGTAGAGCTTTTGTATCATAAGCAAAGCGCTTGTCTTGCTCATAGATTATACATTTCAAAAAAATCTGGTTTCATTCCTTTATTTCCTGAAGAAACTGAAGATGAGGATTCTTTTACAAAAATAAGATATTAAATACTGAGACGTCACTTAAGTTTTATTTAATAATGAGAACTTCTTATTCAGGTCCTGTGTAGATGACCATAGTTAACTCACTGCCTCTTATCTGTATCTTAGTAGACAGCCAATGCACTTTGATGGCATGGATTGCTGACTGAAATGTTTTACTTCAGCTCAAGTTTAAAGTATAAAACCACTTAGGTACATTTTGCTATGATATGTGGGCACTGTATGTTTTCATAGCTCTCTGAAGAGGAGAAAACACCCAGGTAAGCTTAAGGAATGTGTTAAAACATACCGGGATAACTAGTCAATCCAAACCTGCATCTGCAGTTATGCTGTAATTGCATAAAATGCTTGTCTAAATCATAGAATCATAGAATAGTTAGGGTCGGAAAGTACCTTAAGATCATCCAGTTCCAACCCCCCTGCAATGGGCAGGGACACCCCCCACTAAACCATATCACCCAAGGCTCTGTCCAACCTGGCCTTGAACACCACCAGGGATGGAGCATTCACAGCTTTCCTGGGCAACCCATTCCAGTGCCTCACC